>JBAJNP010000319.1:31799-76971 GCA_036877545.1 Yasuhikotakia modesta
ACACACACACACACACACACACACACACACACACACACACACTGCCCAGCAGCAGCCTACGTCGCTTTGGCATGCTAATGAGACGCCTCTGATAAACTAGACCTCTGCAAAATAAAAAAAAGCTGTGCTTTAAATGAGCAGTCACTGTTTTCAAGAATAAAAATAATGGCTTAATATTCTGTAGTGTGTTTTCATAACCAGAGTTTGGCTTAAGGAGCTGCAAGACAGCTCTGCATTTGTAGTTATTGATGTCTGTTTTATGATAGCATGCCCAGAAACAGACAAGCATGCTAATGTCTGCCCCTCGGCATCCTGGGAGGAGGCATGCAAGCAAATGTTCATCTATTTGCATAAGAGAGCCAAACATGAGCAAGTCTAAAATCACTACTTCAATAACAACAAAACGCAAATTTTTTGTTATGAAGGTATGGCAGCATTTGTCAGCAACAGCACTTAGATAAACATTTTACGTGACTTTTATTTTACGTTTGTGTGTGTGAGTGATTGTAGTTTTGACATAACATTAGACTGAGAATTTGGGTTGTTAAAGTGCCTAGAAAGTGTCTCTTCAGTTGAAAATGATCTACTGTTTTTGCTTCCTCGGCTCTGTACAACCTTTGCCACTGTGGTGTTATGGCCTGATTATTGGTATGGCCTCTGGAACTAAATGTCTGTGCCAGTACAGCATGACACAGAAACTCAGATGGCCACAGACCATTTGCTGGCCCCTCTGGCATCGTTTTACCTTCATATGCTGGAAACAACAGGATCGGTGAGGCTCAGCATGGGCCATTCCTCTGAGGGTTGTTAAAATTATCCCTAGCTGGGCCTTGAAAGGAAAGCCATTTGGCCATTCTTTTCAGGCTCAAGGTACACTGGAACAACCATACAGGCTCTTATTTTATGTAGCTTGTGCCTTAAACGGTTACCTAGGTCTTACTCCAAGTCTACCCAAAGAAACAAACATTCTCTTACTCTTACTTATTTTTAAATCCACACACATAATAAAGCCAAACAATGTAGTGTCAGGTAACTGCCAAGCACTGTACAACCACTCTACTACACCTAAAATCTACTGCAAATTCAGCTTTTTATTTTATTTGTGCCACTTTGTTTGAGTAATTGCTAAAAAACAGCATTGCTAAAGCTCTCCAGCCTCCTTCAGCTTACTGTGGTGGGCGGGCTTATCTTCATGCATAACAAAGTCAAAAAGTGACCCAGTGCTCAACCAGTAGGTCAAAAATCTGTAATTGGTTGTGGAGCTAACACTGGGCCCAACACTTTACTACTGACAGCTGGTAATGGGGTTACTGAGGTTACCGTTCTGCCATTGTTAAACAAACCAGTCATACAACCTTGTTGTCTTGGTGCCTGCTAGGTTTTTAATATTAATTGTGAAAGGATATAACAGACAGCTAGAGCAGGTCATTTACCAGCCCAACATCCTCTGAGCTACCACAAGCATCTCTGGAGAAAAAGGACAAGATACAGTCAGGAGGATGAGAGTAGGCGTGAGGCAGCTGTAACTTAATGATGGACTGCGTGTACTGTCTATGTTTATTCCTGTGTCTGGGGTAGCAAGACAGTTGTGTACCCTTGAGATGAGGGATTTGCTGTAATTAACTAGAGAGGATGGGATGACTTCTGAAATACAGGAAGGTTTAATTGTATCTGAGACAGAATGTCATCGTGACACTATGGGGCAGAAGGACAGCCCACCAAAACGTCCCTGACTGAGTGAAAGTGACCCTGACGTCTGAGACTGACAGACGGTAGGTGAGCGTGATCAAGACGAGACGTCTTGTGTCCTTCACAGAGACTCACAGATCTCAGGTGAGTCATCGAATGTCAACACAGAGCGGGTGCTATCAATCCACACATCCACACAAACTGTCCTCCACAGACCTTTGGAGAAAGAAGAAAATTAACATTGCAGTCTCGCTTTCTGAGGGGAGTGCTTTTAAAAAATGCTTACTGGGCACGCCCAATAATTTTGCAGGTATACCTAATTTGACACCTGTCTCATCATTTACAATTAGGCATTATGAGGTCTAATTGGCCATCTGCTGATGCCATCTTGGAGTGCGGCCACATTGGCGTCCAGCTGTTCTGAAAGGCCACATGCAACAATTGGCCACACTGGGATATTCCAGCATAATCACATTCAAAATTCTCACCCCCTAAAAACAGGAAACATCAAACACATTAGCATACCGGTTAATGACAAAACAACTGGATAGAACTGTCAAGGGTCATTCCTCATGCTGACAACATTTATACAACAGTCTGCCTGGAAGCTTGTGTAGTCACAGGGTAAATTAACCTGTTTGCCTCAGGTGATGGAGGCCAACAGGAGGAAGTACCATCAGGACTGTGTCTCTGACAGGGATTAAAGCTATAAGACACTTGGAAAGAGAAAGAGACAAACAGACCAATACTTCTGTCTTTATTGTCTATCCTGCCCTCTAAATTGTCATCCTCCAACAGGTTACTGTTGTCTCTGATCTGTCAATCAGCTCTCGTCTCATCTTCACTTGAGCTGTATTTGCAGTTTGTTCCCTGTTCAAACCAAACAGATACCCCACAGGTCAACAGACACACAGCAAATCAACCATATTTGTCTAAATCAACCATTTTAATCTTTCTCTTACTTTAAACAAATTTTTTTCTAAAAACAGGAATTATGATAATTTTTTTTCCCTACAAAGTAATTAGACAATTTAAATGACTATCTTCACAAAAGTTTGTGTTCATCTTTTTTAAAGATAAGAAAACAACAAATGACCCTAAACTTTTAGAAACAAGTGTATAAATATTATATATTCATTCTGACCTAAAGTGAAAAATAAAAAAAAAATGCTTTAAATAATCTTATGTATTCATGCATGACTCCATCCTCATTATCTCTCTGCTTTCTTACACATTGTTTTTTGTGTTGAGTCAAGCCTGAGGTTGAATAACACTCTTGTGTACTTTTGTTTTGCAGTAGCGGATAGTTTTCAGAACCAGTTGCATGTATATTTCATCAATTAAAAGCTCTCCACTCAAGGCTTGGCGCAGACACAAGGCTATACTGTGACAAACACAGACTGCTGCTGTGTGGAGAGACAGGTGAGTGTTTAGTCATGATCCTCATGATCTTGGCCTGTATGCCCAGGGATGGCCAACATTTACATTTTAGTGTGAGTCACTATTGATCTGTTCTTGTGTTTCTCTCATGTAGGTTCTACCTCCAGGTTCTAGCTGAAAAATTAATTTTTATTGCACACAAAACATTTTGCTTTTGTTTCTCTTTTCTTGTCTCAAAATGGATTGTTTTTTCTTAACGTCTGTAATTTCGTCTGTAGCCATTTAGTACTGAGGAACTCAACAGGAACTGAATGAATACAACAATCCTCTGCATTGTTGTACTTTAGTACATCATAATTTTCTACTAAAATAAAAAACTGTGTTTTGAAGATGAAACGTTATGCCAAGACTCTTGACACTAACAAAATCATTCCACATTGTTATTCTAAGCTTCTATGTACAGTAAAGAGGGTAAATCATGATTATTTTACAAAACGTTTATTATTTCTTGGCTTTACGCCTTGGTTCCTCACTGTAAAACTACAGAGTTTTGTTCTCGTTTCTTTGTAGTTGTAAATGCGTTTTCATATCTTTGTATGTAATACAATGCTTACACAAATGCTCAGGTGTGGATATCTCAGGGGCTGTGGAAACTGAGAGGGTAAACAAATTTAAATCCCTCAGGTACACAAAGACTACAGAGCCATTAGACACAGCGAACACAGCAATAACCAAAGTGAGAGTAAAATATTATGAATAATAAACGATAACTTTTTTCAACCCCCTCACAAAGTTATGCTAAAATCTTTGACGCATAAACACAAAGTCTGGCTCTGCAAGGGCCGTGTATGCAAGCACAACACTAGCGTTTAATAAATTGAGCTTTGTGTGAGAATCTACACAAACATACATCAAGTCCAAATGGGTTCAGACGACACAAACTTATTGGTTTATAGCTAAAGCCCATCTTCTTTTTAATCTGTGCGCTAGCTGTTTTACTCCATAGCTGTTTACAGCACACGCTCACGCACATAATATATCTAAGAAATAGTGTTCAGAAATGAGAACTGCTTTAGTGGACTGCTTATTTGATTAAAATTGTATCAACAAGAACAAAGTAAAACATAAATAAATTATTTTGGGTTGTTTTATTGGGGCTTTGGGCTGCAATATACTCATGTTCGATATCTGTGTGTGACTTTGGCCAAGTAGTTTTTGAAGATTTTTTGAAGGTAAGAAATTGATCAGGTCGTATTGATCAAATAAACAAAAATACTTCAGAGGAATTAAATTGCTTTCATAACTGGGGATATTTATGGGCTCCTGAATTGTAAGCAAGGACAAAAAGGAGCTTATTTACAGATGGTTTATATACTGTATGTAAAAACCCTCGGTGGAGAACAGGAAGGGGAAATGGCAGATTGTGGTGTCAGGATGATGGGATGTGATAGATGTATTTGGACAGTGGAGTGCCAGCTCTGCCCTGTTATATTACCATCATCCAGTCAACCCAGTTACACACACACACACACACACACACACACACACACACAGGAATTCCTATTAACACTACACACATTCCAAACCCAGTCATGGATCAACTGCTTTTTTTTAACTACCCTCTAGTCTCCTAGACACTGTTCTTTATGTCTTTCTGTCTAAATGGACCCCTGTTTGAGTGTCATTTGGCATTACTTTAATATACATCAGACAAAGTGTTAGTATTAACAGCTTTAGTAATAGAAAACTGTGGTTGGTCTCATTACATCATGTTTATGATAATAAGGTTCTGGTAATATATTTGATATAGGCTGCATTACAAACAACATTACACATGGCTGAACTCCTAAAAGCTACACAAATGTTCCATGGATAATGACAATGTTAATTAACTACGTACTTAATTAAACAGAGCGTGTCATTACTTTAAATGCAAGTGTTCTTTAATTGCTCCATAACTTGTTATTTATCATTAATGCTCTAAATCTACTGTGCTGATTGTCAGATCAGTGGCATGTCTGTTTAACAGAGCGCTGTGCATTTGGCAGTCAGGCTTCATTTGACCGTATTTCCTCTGTGCCTAGTTCCTTGTTCATACAGATCTTAAGACCTGAGAAATAGAGGTGGGGCATCTCTAAAACACACACACACACACACACACACACACACACACACACACACTTGTGTGTGTATTTCACAGCTTTAACACAACCACCATAATGTCACACTTAATAAAAAACATACTTATGGCTGCTGCTAATGTCTAAACAAATTGCCTTAGCGAAAAGTGTTACATTATCCACATGCCCGTAATGTACCTGTGGCAGACAATACATTGTTTACTTACATTCAAATAAATATACAGAAGTTGTACACATGGCTAAATGAGTCACATGGTTCTTATTATGTGTCTGAGGCGATGCACTATTGGACACAGAGAGAATGTGGTCTTCTGTCCCCATTACTGCATATGCTGCTGGTCCCCAGAGCCCAGCGTGTGGGACTCTACCACCGCAATTAGCAGAGTAACACTCTCAACAGCAAAAACCACAGTTAGATGAGAGATAGACAGACACGAGAGGAGGAGAAAAGAAATAAGTACAGCAGCAATGGTAGCAGGGCACAGATATAACCTTGGGAAAATGGGTGCCTGATTATCATAAAATTAATGTGCACATTTATTACATAATAGTCTCATAGATGTTTATTGGAGCTGGGGGAAACCTTTGCTCTTTGCTGAGAGGAATATGATTACATGACTTAATTATCATATATGAATTAATACCGTGGACTTTTACCCTGCTACCTTTAAAGGGATAGTTCCAATGAAAATTAATCATTTTCTCCTCATTTTTCTCTAAACCCATATTACTTTCTTTTCCTGTATTCGTGGGACACAGATGAGGTTCAAAGTCATTATAGATTTATTTGAGAAAAAGACATGACATTTTAAATCGCCATTCATCGAAAATTGTGCTCGACATCTGTGGTCACTATTACCGAATGAAAAAGAGCTTGACAGAAATTTTGCTTTTGTGTTTCTAAGAATAAATAAAGCAGAGGTGTGAGTGTGAGAAATGATACAAAAGTTTCATTTTCTGGATGAATTGCTTTAATATGCAGACTAAAATCTGACATTCTAGATGCTTGTAAGCCATGTTTGTTTCTTTTTGTTGTTGTCCAATTAGTTTAGCTACGACAAAAACATGCGAGTGTCCTGTTTTATACACAGAATGACTAAAATCAGTCTCAGTTCTCCCCCAAGTCCAAGAACTAAAACAAACGCAATGGACATCTAATTATTCTACACCAGACTCTAAAAAGCCATCATTTGCTTGTACTCAAAGACAGAAACTAAACATCCCTGCACCAACACACTGTTGCTAACAAAATTGTTCTGTAAACAAGAAAAATGTGATTAAACAAGTTCATTCACAACATTTGCAGTACAATTAAATGTGCTAACTTTTTTAACTAGCACAAGAATTCTGAAGTTGTTTTGGTGCTCATTCAAGCGTTTTGCAATCAAACTGAATCAAGACCTGTCAGACAAAAAAACACAACAATCATCACACAGATCTCAAGCATATCATGTTGTAAATCTGTTACTTAGAAAATGCATATTGGCAAACAATAATGATTTTAGATATCTTCCTTCCTGTTATCATATTTCTGAGCAGGACAGTTTTGGAAAAGGGCAGCATTATCCTTCTTATACCTAGGAGGAACGGATGTCCAACCGTCTCAATAAACACAGACCCCAGATGCGCCTGGACAAATAAGCCAGTGAAAATTGGCGTGCGGTCTCTGCTCTGCCGCTCTCTCTCTGTTTGCTAACGTGAGAAGTGCTGAGTACAATAAGGAGAGTGTATTTACCTGTCAAACACAGCCCTCCAACTACTGGGACTGAGAGACTGCGTGCCTTCAGAGCGACAAAACACCACAGGCTCTTGTTAAATGTGAGTAAACTGAAACGACATTTACCATCCATACCGTGATGTATGTCTGAGTGAAATGTAAGGTAGAGCAGGAAATGATGTAGGAAACTTTATCAGTTTGATAACAATGGATTTGACGGTCGATTGCATTGATATTATAGATATTGTTGGGTAATATTACTGTTCCCCACCCACACGGCTTTGGCTATCAGCAGGAAAGTTATTACTTTATATCAATGGAGAAAGTTATTGCATTTTGATGAAAGATAATAAAAACAAACATCTTTAGAATAATAATAGCCAAAGCCATTAAAACAGTGAATACGAGCATTTTCATGTTGCTTTTCTTAAGATTCGTATATGTAAGCCATGTTGATCTATTGCGATAATGTGGCCATGAGGCCCTTCTGTTGTAGATGGAGTCTGGCAGTCAATGGATTTACTTATTAAAATGTTAATAATTCACTGAACTCATTGGTTTTTGAAAGCAGTTTTATGGAAAGACAGAGCCTGCAGGTGTAGGTATCTTTTTCTCTGGCTTTCCTCTCACCAAGAGAAGTGGAATTAAAAGCAGGCATGTCGATTTCCATTATTAGGCATCAGTGCTGCGGCTAAGCTGGACCCATGCTCCACTTGCTCCCTTCCCTCCTGCACTGCGCCTTTTAACCCTAATTGACAGTCTTGCGTCCTGCCTTTGCCCACTGCCCAGAGCATTCGGCAGACAGAGAGAGGGCGAAAGAGAAAGAGAGAGAGAGTAATGCGCATATGTGTGCTGTCTGTGCAGGCGAGTGTGCCTGCTGCGCCTGATATCTCTGAAGGCTACGGTGGATGTGAGTTTGAGAGAGTCAGCACCTCTGCAGCTGCGCCAGCTTTTTCTCTAACAGACGGGAAAACGCGAAAATGATACGAGGCACTTAAATCAAACAGCAGGACTGTGGAGCTTCAAATTGATCTGACCAATGAAACGCACTCAGCATTAACATGCACACGGGCATATCCACAACTGTACTGTAATTCTGTGTGTACCACCATCTGCTGTTTTCAGGTTAGTTAAAGGTGTTCTAAGCATTTTTTTAAACACACACACACAAAAAAACTGTCCTCACGTCTTGACATATTACTGAAATAGATGTCCTGGAAAAAAAAACACAGTCCTCTGTGACAGCACTGAGGTTTAGCAAGAAGGTCTATAAAGAGGAAAGTTATCCACACCTCTATTCACCTCAAATGTACTGTAGGTGGTTGCCTGGGACTTCCCAGCAGAAATATGTGCTATGCTAAGCTTTATATAAGCTATTCAATACCATTCAATCAGTGAAGGAAAATGACTGGCTAATTAATTATTGGCATAACACTGATTGGTTGATAGCACAGCAAGAACAGAATCCTTAACTGGTGATCATTCTCAGCAGACATTAATGGGAGTTGACAGCGCAAAACAAAACTGAATACTTTAAAAAGCGTTTCTAAGTAAACAAATAAGTGACTAACAAAACATCAACCTTACTATAATGAAAATTTTCTTTTTACATGTTGCTTGCAAACAATTTTATTAGATTATATAACACACATCTACTTTAAAGCTGCGGTCCCTGGAGAAATGTAACAAATGATGGAAACTTGTGTAATGTGTAAGAAGCAAATACTTCAGGCTGACGTCAAACCCAGACAACATTATAATGTTTAAAAACAGCTGAATAAAAGCTTTTTCCAAACTGGAATTATGGGGGGGAAACACATTTAAAGTCTCAACTTATTAGCAGAGCATTAAAGTTGCGCCCTGGTCTAATCCCCTTGCTGTGGCACACTGGGTAATAATGTTACAGCCACGAGCACAAAAGCTTCTCTACCTTCTTTTCTCACAGACTGCCACTGCTGAAGGAGGCGGGGGTGCTGGGCTAAAAACGCAGCACATGTTCTTCCGTACGACGCCAAAACACAGATGTGCGCGCAAACAGCCCTCGTATATTTTGAAACAGACAAAGAGAGCAACACAGACATAAAATAACTTTTATTTGGTTTCAAAGCAGTGCCGCTTAGCAGGTTTGCTTCATTTGTATGTGTGGGGCTCCTAGTCTCCATTCAACGGCCTCTGTTCGTGGATTTTTCCCGTACTGAAGAAAATCTAAGTGTTCAGAACGTGCGAATGTATAAACATCTTTGATGAAGAATATGCAAGTTTTTTCTCTTATGCCTTTCTCTGTGCTTTTAGGCAAGACTCAAAAACCCTTCATCTCTGGGACAAATGCGCTCCTATCTCTCTGCTCCTCACTTATTCTTTCATTTTTTGTGTTTCTTCCTCCCGTTTCAGACGAGGCAAAAACCCAAGGATTCAAAAGCACAGACGGCGTTTCATCTCATCTCCCAAGCAGGTGTGACATTCCGCGTGAAATCTAGTGAGACTCTACCTCTCTGTGAATTTTGATTCAGAAAAAGCTTATGATAATGTGACCCAGGACTTGTTAGGTTTTGCATTTTGTATTATTTCAAAATACAAACACACCAAGGAATTTCTTCTCCTGCTGTCTCTGTATAGAATGAACACAAATTAAGTGATCATGACTGGCTGACTCAGGCCCAGTACAGTAGCAGCAGTTGGTGCAACACCTAATATCAAGTGTACAGAAATACTCTGTTTCCATATCAGCAAGCCGTGGATATATGGAACAATCTATGATTTTCTGTCCCATAATGCCCAGGGGCATCTGATAGAACATTCTGTAGTGTTTATAATTTACTCTGCTGGGCCCTTCTGTCACAGGCTCTATCTCAGTGTGATGACCTCAATAGAAGTGTTGTTCTGATATACAGATTTCTGTATAAAATTCCTCTCTAGGTTAATGAAAGTGAATCTGGGTCTGTTTCCCAATATCATTTTCAATTGCCATAGAAAAAACAAGGGCAGCATCACTACATAACATACTCACACAATCTGCTCTTTAAACAACATCAGCGTTATCACAAAATCCTCCTCCGTGCACTAAAAGCGATCAATCTGGGGCCGCCAATGCCCTGTGGGCCCCTGGTAATGGCTCTCATCAAATATACTTATAACATATCCCTTGGCCCCAACGCACAAAAAAGGTGTGATGAAGGAAAAATATGGCCCTGTTTTAAAACTACATTTTTTGGCCTGAGTTGTCATTATGTTCCACACTAATCTAATGCTTTGTCATTTTGATGAATAAATGGATAAGGTGAGCCGTGGTGTGTACTATTAAAACTTTATGTACTAACAGATTTAAGCAACCCACTCTGTAGCTGATGTAATCAAAGTGGGTCTTCCTTGACAGCCGGTCAGGGTTTGTTATTTCTTGCCACAAATTGGTGTTTAAGCACGCTCGCTTAACAAGTGGAAATGTAGGCAGCTGCCAAAATTGAGGTTATTAGCCCCTCGGGGCTGCTGTGGGGGGTAGCGTCACTTCCGAAATCGATGCATAGGGTCTTGAGTCAGTGGAGGGTCTGAAAGAAGCGATTCATAAACTTAAATCTGATTATTCAAAAAGTGCAATAACAGCAAGAACATAAAAAAACTTATTAATTTAGATACCTAAAAATTGCAAGGGTGGCGTGTCCCTCTTGGTTACAATGATTGCCATGTCTTTCCACAACAGCGCCAAAGAACTTTAAATTGAAGTTTACAATTCAGCTCAGCGTGCCCTCAGGTAAGCACAACATCCTGTCAGAAACGCCGCTCTAAAAATTATGATTGGTGACTCAATGCTGATGTGGATGTGATGAGAAATCTTTTGCCTGAAGCTGAAGGCACATTTTGCTCCTTGTGTCACTCAGCTCAATTCAGTCAATAAGCTTCAAAAAGAGCAGATAGTGCTGGCGAGGTGACAAAAGAAATGGATGCGGACGTAGCCAGGGATGTTTTCAGAAGGTTGAGGACAATGGAACGCTGAACCCGTTTTCATTTCGCTAATTGGAAATTGCAGCCGTGAATGAAAATGGGATGCGTATGCTTCGTACATGATTGTGTTTCTTTGTTTTGAGTTTGATTGTGCGCATGTTCAGGTAAAATTATGGGCAAACAATCTTTAAAATACTCAAATCAACACAAGAGTGTGAAAGCATACAGTGTCAGATTATGATGTCTTTGTATTGTAATTACAGACAGTTCTGTGTTAAGCGTACAGTATATATAAAAAGACAAATTATTTTATTTTAGCACACTTTAATACCTGAGTGCAGTCATTCTGCCTGTCAAGTACTTTGTAAGTTAGTTGGGAGAGGTTAACAGCATTTTGTGTGCATGTATGGTGGATTTGTCCACAACTACTATGTCCCTGTCCTAGTTATTGTTTTTGAAAAAGGCCATTGATTTTTGTCTTTATGTTCACCAAACCTATTCTCTGGTTACCCTTGGGAGCCTTCTGTCTAACAAAAGAGTTCAGTGGAGTTTGCTGACTACAGCTTACAATCAAAATGCAACTCCATGTCACATGTATTCGTACAAATATAGTGCCTCCACAAAAAGTACTTCAATCTACCATTTTAATTTACTAACTCTTATCACTTCTTAGGGCTACAGGTTTTAATAAACCCTTATCACTATATATTTAATATTTGTGTCCAAAATGAATGATATGAATGATAGCAGTGTCCTGTACTTCAGCAATCAGACTCTCAGCAAATACTATTAATAATACTATTTCTTAGCAATCAGACTTACAATTTTACCCTGGCAGAAGATATAACAGGTGAAAAAGTTTCCACAGAATTAAATTAAAGCAGGGAACAGAGCCACACAATATGATAAAGACTCAGTGGAGGGTTTTTTTTACTTGGGCCAGTATGCAACCACCCACAACACTCAAGTATGGCTACAAAAAGTTTTACATTAGCATGCACCTGTCACCTTTCTAAGAAAATGTAAAAATCTAGTCGTTTTCAGTCCACTCTCTATCTTTCTATTTCTTGTATTTTGCCCACATGTATATACACACACATAAACCCCTCCTGTGAAGAAGAAGTCATTGTTGTGGGCAGTGTTAAAAAGCAGGTTATATTTTGCATGCTTTCTGTTTGTGGAGTGCTAATGAGCCACAGGGTATTCTGGGAATACAACATCTGTCACACAGACCATCTGATGCAGTCACCGCAAGCATAAATTACCAGTTGTGCTAGCTTCAAAGCGCACGCCATAACCTTTCTTTTTTCATGTGAAGCTCTGCCTCTTGCTAATATAATGACCATTAACAAAACATTCTACTTTGCAAACTGAACCGTGAAAGGCCTGACAAAAACATCAGCCCAGAATCCATCTATAAACATCCATCTGTTCAATGACCCGTGTCATAAAACAGATAGTTCCGATTAAATTCTGATTGGACGAGTCATGTTTAAAGTCACTGTAAAATGGCAATATAAACATACCTTGTGGCTACATTCCCCTGCAAATTTAAGCAGCATACAGCAACTCTAATAAACTCCTTTATTTACAATGCATTGAATAAATAGATTTTTTTAATTAATAACAAAAGTAACTGTATAAAATATTGTCTTTCATAATGTTGCTGTTTGTGTGCGTGTGGCTAGGTATGTCCCTGCTTTCTCAGAACACATTAGAGCAAAACGCCTGTTTTTTTTACCACAGTATTTGCTATAGTAACATACTTTGTGGAAGTACAGCACCTGTCAACACACACACACACACACACACAGCAACACTTACCAACCCTGTCTTGTGTTCACACATCTATCAAAATGAATAGCTGCCAGGTTTCATTTGCAAGTACGGCTCTCTTGACAAACGAGTGACCAAAAGGTTCAAAGACGCACACAACCGAGCGAGTGTGTGTAAACAGACAAGTATCAACAGATTGGCAAGTCCTTCGTTTTAAGGACAGAACACCCATACACAATGATAGGCTGCTGTCTCTGACCTATCAAAGCCGGTGGCTTGTTGTGACCACCTGTGCTTGTGGCACGGGTCTAAAAGTGTGACGGGCCCTTCAGCTTTGGTTAGGCTCACTTCACATCCAGGGCTGTGGGAAGACTAATGGCTTCTCCCTTCACTTTTGAAGGGCCTGCCGCTGTGCAGCGGGGGCCCGGCTCTTTTCACCTTGTCAGATGCCTGTCTGTGAAAGCCTTTGCCCGCAGGGCCCTTAATGAGCGACCCATGAGGAGCTGCAGGCTAAAATGGAACCTGTCTGCTGCTTCTAGCCCTTTGTGCTTTTCCTTCACTAATGGCCCTTCAAACAGTCTGCCTCTGTGTGTTCTTACTCACTCACACTGTCTTTCACCTCCTGTGTCTTTCTTTATCTTTATTTGGGGTTGCCTAAAAAACGTTTATACAGGAAGTTGTGAGGAGCTTTGAAATTGTGTTTACGTGTCTGGGTGCACATATAGTTATTTAAGAGCAGGTGTGTGCGTTAGTATGCAAGACAGACATTCATGACATTCACAATGGTTGTTCTGGCCATTTTCACCATCCCAGAGTACATTGTTATCTCTGAACGTCACTATGGATGCTCCATCATTACTGAGAGATGGGAAGTGACATTAAGATAATGAGAGAAAAAGAGAAATACAGAGCAAAAGTTAAGAATGCAAAAAACTGAAATGAAAAAAAATACCTGCAACTGCTGAGATGTGAATCCAGTGGGCACTTAATGCCATTAGAGTTGCAAAGCTGAAAATATGAGTTAAGCTAAGACAATACAGAAATTCAGTTGAAGTCCCTGTGTGCTGTTTTCAGATGTTTTAGCACATAAAAATAGTGTTTTTGCATATAAGTGCTATTGATATAAACTGATATAAAGAAATTGTAACAAATGTATTTGTTAGTTTAAGTGATTTAATTCATTAGCTTGCTAAGACAAGCAGTGTTCTGTTCATAACATTGAATCTTTTAACTAAAATGTCTAAGAATTTTGATGCGTAAAAAGATGTTTCCCAAACAAATTGCCCACAATTAAACGTCACATAAATTCAAGTGACGTGCAATTGGTGGGGTAATTTTTAGACAGCCATTTATCTGAACGGATTGGTTAAACCAACATACAATATGTCCGTCTTCTGTTTTCTCTATAGCAGTGGCACAAAATGGCCAACAGAATTAATCCTTAGAAGTACAAATGTGAAGGGCACTGGGAATTCATGAGTCCCATTTTCTCACATTCATTGCTGGGACCCCTGGACAGCAACATGGTGCTTAGTGACACACTTGAACCAGTCATCAAGTTAGACTGAAGTCTCAAGAGGCTGATTGGGAGACAGAGAGGTAGTCGATCACACCTCTTATTTTGGTCTTGTGTCAGGTCTATATTGTGAGACTGAGCTGTAGCTGATATAATCCAGGTCTCAGGAGGCATTAGAAGCTCAGAGTGGAAAAGGATGTGACATGATGGGGGCTTTAGGAGAAGAACACCCTTCTATCAGCGCACGACGGGGACAAATTATTCCCAGGATGGAACCGTCACACAGACCCTAAAAGGAGAAAGTGTAAAACATATGTTTATTTCCAGTTGTACAGGAAATACACTGGAAAAAAATGTCTAAAAAAAGAGAAAATTTGTTAACAGTTTGTTCCTGAGGTGAGCGCGTCGTGATGTGTCGCGATTGGTCGCAAATTGGAAAAGTAAATTGGCCAATTTTAAAATCAATGCTATTTTTCTGCAAACCCACACGCAACATCTTTTATTGCTTTTTATTGTGTAGCTTAAATGCTGCTGAGGAAAGAATCCTACGCATCAGATTAATGCGTTACAATCCAACTACAGTCCACCTACAGTAAAAAAATATGTTCTCAGTTGCTCCCCGTCTTCTGGTCTCAGAAGGGCTTTGGAAAAAGCAATTTTGAGCTCCATATCAGAAGCTTATCTTAAAGACAAAACTTAGAAAAGTCACGATTATTTGTATACCTGTCTCCTGCATGCAAGGAAGCCACTGAGCTGTAATAATTTACAATCCACTTTCTACACAGCATTAAAATCACAAACACATTCCTCAGTTTGATAAATGAAAGATGATAAATGAGATGATAAATGAAACTTATACATATGAAACACAGAAATCATATACCATATACCTGGCACCTGCACAGCATGACCTCTGCAGGTTGCATTTGTGGCAATGTGAGAGTAATTAATCTACGCTTATCTCCCGTCGCGGTCGGGCGGGGAGCTGCTTACAGGAACTCAGCTTTCCTGTTTAATGCTGTGGAAGTAACACGGTCTTCCTCTCAGTTTGACCTATCTTCCCTCCTCTTCCCAAAAAGCTTACTAAAGGTTGGCTAGTCAGCTTCCTCTGACATCTTTATCAAAAGCATCGTGTTTAGTCACGTAAACACACACAAACGCACTTACACACCTGTCAGATTCTCAGCCAACAAGACAGATCAACAAGATTAAGGTTCCTTTCATCACAACACAACGCACTACAGGCTATGAGTGTGTGTGTGTTGTCTGTGAGAGCATATGTGCCTGAATGTGGCCCACACTACAAAACAGACCTTTTCCTTTCCAGTCACTTTTCACAGTGATTACTGTGTTCAATAGTGAAGTAACGTGAAATTACTTATTGACTAGAGGTGAGAAAGTTATTTACGAGGTCGATGGCTAATTCCCTCTTGGCTACTTCATAGGGCCGAAGTGTTTATGCACTGCAGGAGGGACAACAGAATAAAACACATCATGTTACCCATTACCCATATTTTTGTGTGAGCGAGCGAGTGTAGAAAATATGTTCAATGCAGCCTAGAAGTAGATTGCATTAGCTTTCCAAGAAATAAACAATAAAAGCAACCATTCTGTTGGCATTACTATTGTGACAAAGTTAGTGAATTGCTCATGACTGATTTATCATTTATAACATTTTATACAGTAAAGTATTCAACAGGAAAAATATTTCTCAGAAGTTGCTCTTGTATAGTTTAGTAGATTTGATGTCGTTCTCAGAAGTGTCTGCTAAGTTCATCATAGATGTTTCTTATAAAATTGCTTAGGAGAAAAAAATAAATAAATAAAAATAAATAAAAGTTGTTAAAATGCATTAAAGAGCTGTAAAATTAATGTAATGTCAAAAAATATTATGCATTTGAGTCAATTTTAGGATAAACTAAACTCTTTAATAATATTGACTTTTGATCACAGACAAGTCTAAGCTCAGCTTGAGACATTGTTGAGATCTCTTCTGAAACTCACACACATTTGTGATATTTCTTTTTCCTCAGCAACAAAATCTGACACTGAAAACTTAAGCAAATGTTTCCACGCACTCTTCATTAAATCTCATTGCTGTCTAGAAAAAAGTAATTGAGTTATTGTTTTTTTCATTTTACTAAACAAAAGCTAGTTACTGTTTACTACAGTAAGCTAAGTAAGTTTACTACCCACCAACAAAAGAGCTCCCTGCTGTCTATTAGCACATAAAAGTGTGGGTGCTAGAAAATGGCAATGCTCTGCCCTGGTGACAATGAAATTTACACATACAGCCTAAGATACCTCTTCAGGGGAAGACCACACCTTTGCTCTTGCCATAGAGACATTAGCATAGCACATACCTCATTAATCCAATCCAGGGCACAGCCTGTTATAGATTAGCTTTCAAGTTCTCCGCTAAGACAAATGAGGCAGAAGATCTGAACAGAAAACTGTACGCTGAGCTTGTGAAGATGCCAGAATATATAAAGCGTGTAAACAGCTGGATAAGTTTCATGCAAGTATCATAGAAATTGAAACAGCAGTTTGTGGCAACAAATCAAATTGATTGCACCACAGATAAAATCTAATCTGACATTAAGCAAACTTTACAATTTCTTTCTCTCAGTTGGTTTGTAAGGATAGGGACCATCTAAAGCACATTTTCACTTAATAAGCTATTGAGTTTACAATACGGTAATAACTTTTATAAGCACCCTTCACCACTAACAAGGTTGTCTTTTCAATTTTCTGCAGTTAAATCCTTGGACAGATGAAAAATGTAACAATAATGAAAAGGACGACAATCATCAGAACAGATGCATGACAATACTGTCTGTGATTATAACAGGTGCTACCTTTCAAACACACAAGATTTCTAAATTAATGTTCTAGATACTGGAAAAGTTCAGATGGTGACTATGTATTTATACATCATACTGTTTGCTGCACAGCATATCTTATGCTAATTCTTCTGAAAAAAAACATCACATTAAAGCAGTTTCTACTTATATAAGGTCAAACTGAAAGCAATGTCACAATGCAATCATTAAGCTTCAATTTATGTCATACAATTTCATGAGTTTCACTCTTGCAACTCAATTAAGGTGCTTCAAATAGAAATTAATGCATCTCAGCGATGCACATGTTCCTGCCAGAAGGACCATGCAACTCCTGGTCTGGGAGGAGCATTTAGGGGCAGTTAATGTAGTTTAACCTCAACAACACAAGCTCTTGAATTAGCACACTACTCAGTCCTAACTGCTCTGGCAGGGCAAGGCCACTCTTACACAGCTGGGTATCTGCCTGAGAGCAGCTGCTGAGTGCCTGAAGCAAATGGCATTTTAGTCTGCAAGCTCCCCCGTCTCTCTCGTCCCAGTTTCTTTTCATTCTGCTCCCCCATGACTCACGTCATCCCCCTCTCACGCCGCACATGCGGGGGATTCTCGTCTCCGAGTTGGCCTGAACTCTGCCACCATCAATGAACCTAGCATTTACCTCGGCTTCTGGGTTCACAAACGGCTGCAATTACAACCATTAACATGCGTAATTAACGGATACGTTGGCAGCCGGCGCAGAGCATGGCACCTTCTTTTAGTTGTCGGCCAAGCACCTGCCCGTGGTGCGGCGAACTCCCACGTCAGCCCGGCAAGGTGTGTAATTTGAGAGTGATACAATTACCGCCAGTTTCCAGGCCTCCCATGTTCCCATCTAGAGATCACACAGGAATTGTTCACACATAAAGAATGTCTCATCTCTTACTCACCCGCATGTTGTTTCAAGCACCTAGCGCTTCTTTTCTCTTCCATACAATGCAAGTGGATGGGGACTAGGCTGCCAAATTCCAAAGAATACACTGCAGAGACCAGGTTTGATCTTCTACTATAAATAACTCCTGCAGTGTTCCTTAGACAGAAAAAAACTAACAGGTATCAAAACAAATTAGAGTGAATACATAATAAGATATAATTTAAGATAATGTAATTTTCATTTTTTGGTGAACTGTCCCTTTAAAAACTTCTCTACCACTTTTGTCTTTTAATTCATGAACTTTTCTTCTTCTTGCACCACTTTGTCCCTCTTTTCTCATTTCAATTTTTAATGTCTGAGCAACATGACCCAAAATAATGTCAATAACAAATATTTCTCATACACCAACCTGTAGTGATGACAACGTTGCCAAAACAATTCTAGTAAACAAATACAATCAAAAAGAAGCACAATGGCTTTTTTCCCCTCACAGGCCAGCGAAGGCTGCTTGGCAGGAGCGAATGCACTGGCACCAGCCCCAGTTCTAACAATTGGCATTGCAATTCTCCCCCTTTCTCCACCCTGTTCTGGAATGCTGCATCACATAAGTGCCTCTCTCTTTAACAGAGCCAGGCGCTGTCCCATTGCAGGTACACACTATTGTTTTGTTGCCCCCGATGTGCTTCCGTGGACATTGCTCCCCAGTCATACCCAGGGCTAATCACTTTTTAATGAACTCCAAATGACTTCTCCATACCCAAGTCATTAGTGGCAGAGCACTATGTGGAGTGGTTTGTGTAAGCGAGATATTTTCAATTACAGAACCCTCTACCAGTAAGCCTGCCTGATCTTTGACGGTGCACAACTAAAGCTTTCTTTTAATCTACATTTGCCGTCCTCCAAGTCGTTATCATACTTATTGCACCTCTGTATGTCAAAATGCCCAAAATCTGACCATTTAAAAGGCTGACTGACATGTAAACAATGAAGAAGAGACAGGGTTATCAAAAATATATTATGCCACAATGATATACCAGTGTAAACATTATAATGGTATAAAGAGAATACATAAAGACTTTTAGTATAATCAACTCTCCTGGTGTGTGCTGCCAAAATACAAACCCAGGAGACAGAAATGTGTTCGAATCATGTCATATCAAGTCAAAGAACAGAGAGTTTCAGACCACAACTAACTAACCTAAGTCTACCCAGCTACATGTATGAGGCTTAGTTGTTCATTTAGTATGAGAATGTAATTAGACATCAATGAATTAACTACATTTGTGGACTTGTTTACTGACTGACCAACCCCTACAGGAGTACAGCCACAATCACATTAAGATGTGTGTACAAGCAGAATATCTGTAAATAATCACTAATACTCTCTCTCTCTCTCCCTCTCTTTTCCCTATAATACACTGGCGACCTTCTCTGCGTGTCTATTCTGTCGCTCTTTAGCTGTCGATGGCTCTTTAGTGCCTGTCAGGAGCTGTGCTGAGCGCATCCCAAACATATTGTGCTTTTTCACATAATTAGGCAGGAGGGATTTCATTAACAGCACTAGAGTGCAGGCTTCCATTCTTCCATCAGTGCGTTTGTGCCGTCCCCAAAGAGCTTTAGCTCTTTTTTCTCCTGCTCTCAAACATGTTTAAACACTCAGAGACAAAAGGGAGCTTAAGGCTTCTATAGCACAAGAGCCATATATATTTATATCTGTGTATATCTGTGTGTATGCTTATGCTAATATAGAATATTTTATCAGATCTTCTATGTCAGGTATTTTAATATTAAAGTGAATGTGGTCAGTAATATTAAAACATTTGATAAATACTTTGAATATACGCTTTAGTACCAGTAAATAATACATATATACTCTATATTTTTTATGCATTATATAGACATATATATAGACATTGGTAATATGTAATATTCCCACTTTGCTAATGACATAATTCATATTTAAATATATTTTAAAATGTTATGTTAAATGCTATTTGTCTTTTACATTTTTACACCCAAGGCAGAGAGATCTATCGGGCAATAAAAAAAATCCCAAAAATTGGTCCATTGGTATTGGTGCATTTAGTTATGTAATACACATTATATACATATGGAGAATATATATATATATACTATTTTTATATATAGTACACACACAGACACACTCCCGCTCTCTGGGCCAAGTGACAGCTGTGTTTGGTGCAAGTGTAAGAGCAGCTAATGAACCAAACACAAGGCTTGACAATTCACATCTGCTGCTGCTCTCAGCCTGTGCCAGACCCAGCAACACCCACCTAGTCTCACAGGATGACAACAGCAGTCGATACCTCACCTGGGACACACATCTTACAAACATTCACACAGCAACATTAGCTTAGACACAAACACATCAGCGCACTAGAGTTTCCCTCCATACGCATGCACTTGCTCCAATGAGGTGCATAGACGCAAACCATGCATGCAAAAACAAACAAACATACAAACATCACACCTGGATATCACTGGTGGATGGAGCAGGTGTTCCAAGTAGCAACTCTTACTTACGCCTCTTTAGAGAATTGAACCCAGTCTTTTATCCTGGTTTTAGTGTTTTGTCAAGATAACAGAGATCAGACAGCTTTTTCTGAACTGTTTTAAGAGGCTTGTGGGAGCAAGAGGGCTGCAGTTGGCCGAGTCCTTGCTGAGCTTAGCAACTCCCTTCGCCTTTAAAGTTTCCTCCACGATTACACGGCGGCCACTCTTTGTAACTTCACAGCAGGTTAAGAGTAAAGAGACAGAGGGAGAATGGAAAGTTCTAAAGAGTTTTTGGATACGGTCATGAATTCATGGCTGGCGGAGCACCAAGCCTTCCTTCCTACTCAGCCATCTGCTGAGGCAGGGATGGCTCCCCTGTGCGAGTGTGTATGCGAATACAGCCATGCGTGTGGGTGTGTATGGCCAAAAACATAATTCATGCAAGTACGCAAACGCAGACGTGAATTAAATATGCTTTATAGTGCCAAACAAAAATTCTCATGTGAGAATAATTGTGATCCACAATAACAAGTCAACAAAGACCCAAGACATTAACTAGTGGTGGCATTGAGTTGATCAATCAACTCATTAACCATGGCTACACCTCATAAATATTGCCTCATAGACAGTCTGTACGCTAACTCTGTATACATCTGAGATAAAACACACTCTGTGCTCTCCACAGGTGTGCTTAACACATACGCCATTGTCAAAGCCAGCCTTGAGTTCTTTGTCTGGAAAAAAACTGCCTGTCTTTCTCTAATTGTGTTTGATAACAACTTTGTCAAGCCTCCTCTGGCAACGTCCACACCATGTTCCCATCAGCAGCTGCTGCTAATTAGCCGCTATCGCTAGCTCTTCTGGCACACTCCCTGCTGATCTTTCTGGCCCCTTAGATCCTAAGTATAAATCATTGGATTTATGGGGAAAAAAGAACCAGAAGCAAAGAATTGACAACAATGATGAATGTGAAAATCAGAACATAAACTGACTTTCGAATAAGTATTTACCAAGGAAAGGGATATTCAGTGTAAAGAATGTTGAATGTTATTATTTATCAACTATTTTTGGAACTTTGTGTATTGACAAAATCATGTCTTATAAAATTAAATAAATGTATTCAATTTTGAATAAATGTTGAATAAACAGCTTTTACATTTTACATTGAATGCATCACATCCAACCTTTGTTTCATCCAAGTTGCATGTGACGTTAACCTCACCATCCAATAACAGCTGCTCTGCCTCTGATTGGCTGGAGGCAAACTCAGTGCAAAATCAGGGCAGTCCATAAGCCCACAGTGGAAATGATGAAGTTATGGTTCTGCTAATGGCATACAAAGGTTGAAGGCAAGAGAGCAGAGCAACAGGGAAAGTCGAACATGCACCTGAATAAATGTGTGCCTAACGGAGGCGGTGGAGGAGACAAATGCAGTAAGTATTGGAAGGAGGGCAGGTGGTGAATTACCTGGATGAAAAATTGCATTAGATTAGAAATGAGAGAACGCACAAGAGGAAGAGTAAAAAAGAGGGAGATAGAAAAAAGGAGAAGAAAAAGGAAGCCCTTTTCAAGGACAATGTGTGAGATTTCCTGATTAATAAGTGTTATTTTGATCAGCGCTCCTGTGTCACAGTGCGTTAATGGAACACTCAGCCGGGTCTCGCTGCAAAGGCTCATGGGAGTATCGAGAAAAGCATGTAAACAGTCTGACCCATCTGACCCACAGAACCATTCTCACCTGTCTCTGGTTCTTCACATCTTTAAGTCTGTTCCCCAACACTTACACACCTGTGGATGCGCTCGCCTCCCCAAAGCAATCAGCCTATCGTCACTTTCAACATAAAACATTAGGGGAGTTTTGGAACAGAAAGGAAATGACATTATTACACACTATTGTCAGTTACCTTCTCCATGCTAGAGGTGTTGGCACTGGTTGCGAAGCTGCTCCTGTTATGGTTTAACAGGGCGTGTAACAGGTTGACACAAAACACATGTTTCTGGACAAATGGATCCAGACAGCTCTGGAACCCGGCCTCCAGACAATGCCACATTTGCTAGGGAAGCACCCGGCTGGCTCTGGATAATTAAATAGCTGCCTAAGAGTAAATATCAAGTCAGCGAGGGGTAAAAGAGAGCCGTATCAAACCAAATTTACCTTTCAGATTAAATATCATCATGTTAAATGAATGTGTTCTTCACTTCATTGCAATGGTATTGTATGCCACAAACTAATATACTGCAATACCGATTAGCTGAGATTTATACAGTCTGTAATAAAGAGCTGGAGACATAAATTACTGAAGCATTTTCAGAAGCCTCAATACTGTTTTGCTGAAGAGCAAAATAGAATTGTTAGAACAAAACAATTTAGAAAAAGTTTTAGTGGTCATCTTTTTTCTCACTATTCAATTCAATAGCTTTTCTCAGTTTGGTGCTGCACACAATTGGCCATCTAGTGGGCATATGTAGTACTACAGCCTGTCTCACAAACGCTTTAAAATGTACTGCACTGCATTTTGCACTGTCGGTTTACAATCAAATATCATAAGAACATGTTCCATATAACTGATAAAAAGGGTCTAAGTTCTAGGTGAAAGCAAGAAATATAATTGTTTTTTAAAGACTGTGCTATGTGGTTAGCTCAGACTCAAAACCTCACCATACAATCAGCAATTGCAGTCTTTATAGTCCGTTGAAATGCAGTCTATGCAGTTTGACATATCTTCACACCTCTCAATCATGCTTTGAAATATCACGTTGTGAATATCATGCACGCTTTACACTGTAGTGATTATGTGTTCGTTCAAGGGAGTCTGTGGCGATTTAACAACTAAATATTTTTCAAGGTAACTTTTTCTTTGCAAGTCACATACCACATAGCCTTGGTTTCAGGTCTATTAAAAAGACTAACTTGAAAAACACCATTGTAATAGGACTTTTGACTACACTATTTGTGACTTAAAACCCATTCTCCTCTGCTTATGTTGAGAAGGTTGCGAGTGTCCTGAGTGGGTCCATGCTGAAACCAGACTGTATTCTACATTAATACCATCCTGGTCCACAAGCCATCACATATCAGAAGCCTGATCTGGAGTTGAAACGGCAGTTAATCTGACAGGATAAAGCACAGAGAGCTAACAGGTGTGTTGCTGTTCTATGAAGGGCTCCCAGCTCAGAGTAGGATGCCTGCTCAGGGTTTTGGAGGGTTGCGAGAGATGGCAATAAATAAAAAAAAACAAGATGGATGATTTGAATGTGTGAAGCTGTAGCATCTGTTGGCACCACTTCCAGACACCCACGCTTACACCCTTCTGCACTGGCAGCAGGTTTGTGTGTGTGTGCAGTTCACCTGGGGCTTGACAGGAGGAGAAATGCATAAAAATTGGACACATCACTCACTGCACTTCTTGAGAACATTTGCATTCGCATCAAGTTTGAATTTGAGTTGGAGATTTGAATACTTGCCGCAGCTCTCGACACGCAGAAAAAAAACGTAGATGAATGTTGTCTCTGTCAGTGTTGATCTTATCAGAATTAGAATCACTTCATTTGGTAATGCAAGTATATACTCTGAGTTGTTAATTGGCAGAGGGGCGGGGTTTAAGTGGAGTAATGCTGTAAACACACAAGGAGTTTAATGTAAGACATGCTACTATGATTTAAACACTTCATAAAAGTTGAGAACTTTCAAGTTGTTTGCAAAACTATTTAATAGCTGCATGAAAATGCTTACAAGTAATTAAATGACAAAATGAGGCCCTATGTGCTAGTTAAAAAACTGTGTTAGTTTTTTGGCACCAAAACATGTTTTTTATTGGAAATGCAATTAATATCAGTTAGAAATAAGATACTTAATTGCACTATATACCACATTTGAGAGCATTCCATCAGGTCTACCAGCGAGATGGTGGATGCCTCAGGATAGAAGCTGTCATGGTGACAGCATGTTGCAGTGCTGAGGGGTGACGTCCAAGGAGGGTCGAGTCAGAGAATCTCACCAGCTCTGCTCCAGGCTCAAAGTTTCTAAAGCTTCTAGATGGATGGTAGGTGACAGCTGACCCAATCCCTCTCTGCTACCTGGTTTTGGAGTGGGAAGATACACAAAGCTGGACTGGTGGAAGTGAGGATGCTTTTGAATGTTGCTCTGTAGAGCTGGACCTTTATGGGAGAGCTATTTCAAATTACAAGCATAGAATATTTTCAATATTTAAAGGGACAGTTCAGTTAAAATTTAATTGTTGTCACCATTGTGTCCAAACAATCAATATTATTTCAAGCTTTGAATCTTATACAAAGTAATTTAAACTTTAATTTAATTTGTCCATATGACTTACAGTCGTATGATGTAAGTTGTGTAAATGATACATGATATGTATATAAGTTTCTATCAAAAAAAAATTACTGAAATTTAAGTAACTTAATTAAAATACTTTATTTACTC
Source organism: Yasuhikotakia modesta (assembly GCA_036877545.1). NCBI lineage: Eukaryota > Metazoa > Chordata > Actinopteri > Cypriniformes > Botiidae > Yasuhikotakia > Yasuhikotakia modesta. Next base: position 56,660 of record JBAJNP010000319.1, read on the forward strand.
ATATTAATGTTCTTCCATACATGTTTGGATTCTTTTCTCTGTGGAAAAAAATCATACATTAATATGAGTAAATAAAGACACCATTTTCAGTTTTTGGGAAACTCTGTCTTGCTTTCCACGTGTCGCTCAGCGCCCTGCCCGTCCTGCCCATGGCAGTTTGAGATTGTGATCTCCGGACGCCAGTGAATGACAAAGTGCACCCTCTGTGAAGCTCTCTATAAATCACACAAACAATGGCACACAGCCCTGCTTCCCAGCTGACGGATAGGTGATGGATTGTCGGCACAGCAGAGGAAAACAAAATGACGCACCCCATTAGCCCGCGAGTTGGTTTATTCAAATCGATAAGACTCTCTCCCACAAACCGCTTCTCCTCACTTTCCTCCTCTTACGTCTCTCTTAAACTCTCTCAATCTTTCCGGACCAGACACGGCTCCGCATATAAACAATACCTGCCACATTTGAACAGTCTGACGTTTTCAAATGCCACTCAGGGCTGGCCAAACACCTAAAACAACTGTGAAGTGATGAGATTTACTGAGGCCATAAATCACAGGCAGTCTCAGACAGTTGTAAGACAGAAGTTTCACATACAGAATGATTTCATTCACTATTCAGGGGCAGAGCTCTATTGACCATGTGAAGGTTGCAGTGAATATAAATCTAAAGAGAGGCTTTCTCTGGCTGCAAACATGCAGGAATGAACAGAGACAGAGAATGGAGCCAACAAAGCTGAGATCATAGGCTTGATTCAATTTGTATGTCCACTCTTACAATAAGTGTAAATACATTAAATACATGTATAACATAAGTAGTTTTATTGCAACAGTAATTAACAACAATAAATAATATATATAAAACAAAAATATTTAGTTTGAGACAAACCAACAAAGGACCATCAAACTCTACTTTACACTTCTAAAATATTTTCTCATTAGGCCTAATAAGCAATTAAGAGCACATTTGCTCTGAGAAAACTAAAAAACTAATCCTGAGAAACTAATGAGCAATGTGTATGAAACAATAAGCTCTATTTAAATATCTTTGGTTTTTACTAACACAACTCTTAAAAGATCTATTTTAAACTTGAAGATGCATCTTAAAATGTTCCAAAAATCAACTTGACGACCATAAGCTGGTAAGATCACCTGAAACTAATGACTAGCTGGAACCAAATTCCAAGCACTGCTACCATCTTAAAGTACATTTTACAGCATGGAAAAATGTCACTAGTTCAATTGGGAAAACCACCATTGATAAGAAAGGTTCCTGTCTAGGAGGCATAGCTGAACAATAGGTTAGCATGCTGCGCTAACATCTCTGTATCCTGTCGGCCCTCATTCAGAGGAAGGCAGTCTTAATCCTGAGTGACAGGGGAAGACGAGTGGGGTAGCAAGGAAGGTCTGACCCCCGGGCGAGGCACACTGCTGCTGCCTCAGTAGGGTAAACCTTTCCTGAAATCTGTCGCTGTGTCAAGCATCATCAGTCTCAAGTCCATAACAGCGACATCTGCCTTCTTAGCTACACAACAGCCAACTAGCGTGTCTCAAACTGCCCAGTTAAATGTCCTCCTCTCTCAGGCTCACTGTGTTTAGCTCCATGTTAATATTCATATGATCATGCAGAGCTATGGAACAAGAATGAGCGCATTATCAATTCACATGACCCAAATACTGGGGAGTGACTAAACTTTCCTAGAATATTCTCTGTCAGATTCAATCTAGGGAATCTGTTTATTTGAACAGTAATGTAAAACTGTACATGCATGTAAAACAGTTCCTGGAGCTCAACTGGTAGAGCATTACATTAGCAGTGCAAAGGTTGTGGGCTCGATCCCAGGGAACACAAGTACTGATAAAAATGTCTACCTTGAATTTCTTGTAAATCACTTTGGATTAAAGCTTCTACCAAATAAATAAATGTAAATCTGGTTTAAATGATTTATTAGCTCCAGTTTAGGTAAAATTGACTTGATTGTATTGTAGTTGTAGTTTGACAAGCTGCAGTTTAAAGTGGCTTTCTCCTCACTTCCCAGTTGTATTCATAAAGCAAAAAGTCACCTGATATTCTATTCTGTTGAAACAGCAGGCGTCTGGCTCTGAGATCAATAGACACTAGTCCTTCACTTAGAGTTTGACTGTCTGAAGGGTATAATCTGAGAGATGAGTGATGTTACATAGATCTCTTGGGATTACTGTTGGGTTTTGTCGTTCCTGTGGGATGCACCGAGTAAACGAGTTCTCTCTCTCTGGACGTGAAGACATTTTTACTGACATGAATGATTTTTAAACAGGCTTTTTGTGCGTTTTTTCCTACCACTGTGCTTTGTCTCTGTTTCTGCATCACTATAGATCCTATTCTTTTCAGACATATTATGAAATTACAACAAACTTCTCTGAAAAGACAAAAGTCCTTGGATGATGGCATATTTGACCAAAAAAGGAAATTGTAATCACAAGTTTTACCCTGACCCAAAATTGTTAGTAGTATTTTGGCGCTTGTTTAGATGGTGGAGCAGAAAAAGTGGCACTGGTCTTCCTGATTACATTTACATTTATTCATTTGGCAGACACTTTTATCCAAAGTGACTTCCAGTGATATATATATATATATATATATTTTTTTTTTTTTTTTTTTTNATATATATTTTTTTTATCAGGACTTGCCTTCCCCTGGGATCGATCCCACAACCTTTGCGGTGTTAACGCAATGCTCTACTAGTTGAGCTAACAGGAAGGCCTAATTAGACTGGGTAATCTGGTAGGGATAGGTAGGCCACCAGCACACAAGCATTCAACGGTGGAAACAAGCATCCAAAACACAACACATTCCATTGCCCTGTAACAGAGATCAGACTAATATGAATCCACTGGGCCGCTTGTAATAGAGTTCTGAGGTCAGTTGTCCAACATTTTTTGAGAACAATGGAGCTGATAAGAGGTGGGTGTGAGACAAAGAAAACAATTATGCAACAGAACCCAAGATCTGTTCATCACTCATCCACCCCATCCAAGGTTCCAACAGAGGGCATGAGAGAATAATGAATTAAAAACCTATACCAGAGAACGGAGAGGTGCACCTTGCTCTCCATGTCCAGGGGAAGAAAAGCCAATCACTGCGCAGTGAGGTGTGAGTGTCATCCATTATGTGGCGACTGACAAGTTAGCAGGAGTCAAAGAAATAGCTACACTTAATAGATCAAATCTGACACCTCCTTCCCAGCAACCTTCTCCATTCCTCTCCTTATTTCTCCTCAGCTTCATGTCTGCCTCCATCCAAAAACCTTCAACATGAGGAAACACAGGCAGTATGTTCACATCCCACTGTAAACACAAATGTTTAAACAACCTCTCATGTCACAAAAGCCTCCTGGGAATTTACCGTTGTTGAAGGTGTTCAGAAATTGCACTAAAACCATTAATCAGTACATCATAATCTGTGCGCCAATTACTTGCATTGTGCGGCTTAATGGAAAAAAAATCTTGATACCTCCATCTTAATTAAGACATCTGAAAATGTGCCATTATTTTAAACATACAATGAGGAAAGAAGTTTATCTGTGTACATTATTAGCACCTATTAGAGATTCATAAATACACACAAGCCAATATATAAATGTAATGCTGAAAATTTAAAGTGCTTTTTACACACTTAACAAAATAAATGAATCTTTATAAAATTGTGCCTTGCAGTTTAATCTTTATTTCTTCAGCATTGAAAGATTGGCTATGTTTGGTTAAACTTAGATAACAAGTATTTTACCTTGGAAATGGAGAAAAAGAAATTTTGCCACTGTGTGTTAGTTCAAAAGAGGGACAATTCTACTTGCATACTGCCAAACAAATCTGCCTTAAAATGTGATTGGAAAGCTAATTATCTTTACTCGTTTGATGTTCTGATTAAAACTGGATATCAAGGCAATGGTCAAAAAAAGCAGAGGAACCTTTGAACTTCTAAAGGTCGAGAAATGGCCAATTTTCTCATCTTCCATCATGAGTAGCTGGCGCCGCAGAGACCCAGTGAAACTGATTTGATTCCCTGCACCCCATTTCTAAAGAACGATAGAGGGTGACTTCGAAAAGGACACGTACACACACGCACAGGCACATGTACACACACACACCCTGCAATGCACAAAATCCTGTTTTTCAGCCTCATGGCTCCAAATTCGCACGAGATCTTCTCCCTCTAATCATAATGTATCCCCTACGGCATTCACAGTCCAAGCCATCTTATATTTCATCTGCCAAAGCTATTTCAAGAAGTATGTGACAGCGCAAACTCCTTCCATATCTCATGCCACTGTGCGCTACCTCCCACTGTACAACTGACACATTTCTTCGTGCCATCTTTTTAAACCCAAGCAAATAAATAGATATTAATAAATAAATGTCGGCCACCGTTCTGCCACATAGTTTTCTTTGGAGCATCACATCATTTCAACCTTTGCTCAGTGGACTTTTTTTTTTTTAAGTCAGGTAATTGGGTTGCGTGTCCCAGGGCCCGAGAGCAGGAGGGATTTGGGAAGGTAGATGTAACATGGTAATGGTATGGTGCCAGTAGGTAGACCTCTCCCAGGGATGGCTTGATGAGGTCCCGTGAGCACTCTGCAGCTGTTTGCCCTGATAAGCCGACCTGAAGCTTTGACTCAGATGGGAAACTTTCCCTCGTACCACAAGTCCCCTTTGAGTCACTGAGTAATGGAAAAATCTCCCAAACTAATACATGGAAATCTAGCAGCAGTTCTGTCCTAACCCGGCCCAATCCCTAGCTGCACTGCACCAAGCAGAATATGTCTGGTTAAGTCTAAGAAAAAGAATTGAGCACTGAAGCCTTAATCCCACTTTCTCTTTCCTCTTCACAGAGTTTCAGGGATTTCCTTTCTCTGTACAGTGTGCTGTGCATTTGGCCCAGCTCAGCCGGAGACCATGAAAATAGAAATCCAGGGAAAAAATAGTGAAAGTATGCACTGATGTGAATACAAGTTTAAATCCCCTTTGAAAGCAAAAGAAAAAGTTACAAGACGTTACATCTGTGTGTGTACATCCTAAAGAAATCTTTCATGTCTCTGGTACCATTTGGTAAATGAATGATGTAGTGGTATGGGTCTATCACATTGATGTATGTATGCAATATATTGTATACCTTACTACGCACCATTTCCCAGAATTCTTAGAATCTTATTTGTTGATTTTATATATTTGTATATTTTATATATTTATATGATTTTTATCTCTTTGTTTTACTTTATTTGAGACGCACTGAAATTCAAATGACATCTTTTATGCATGTGTCTGTATGCACAGATGTTTTGAGATGATACCTGAAAAAAAGCTGACTAGTAAGATAAAAGCAGACTGTACTGTACAAGCAGCAGGCACATACTTTTCCATCCGTAAGCTTTGCTAACTTGTTCATACACTGCATGGCAAAAATACATAGACACCCACCACTCGTATGTTCTTGTTGAATGTTTCATTTCAAACCTATTGGCATTAATCCCTCCCTGTGCTGCTATAAGAGCTTTCACTTTTCTGAGAAGGCTTTTAGCTGGATGTTGAAACATGGCTGGAGGGATTTGCGCACAGGCAATAATGTTGGGCGGCGAGGCCTGGCTCTGCTTTCCAATTAATCCACAAGGTGCTCAATGGGGTTTAGGTAGGTGTTCAAAGCTAGTCATATTCTTCCACAAAAGACTCAATAAATCAAAGAATAATATCTTTTCATGGACCTGACAGTCCGTGTTTGCACACAAAAAGAGCCCTTCCCAAACTGACTGCACAATTCTAAGTAATTTCTGTTTATAGTAACCAAGTTTTATCAATATTACAATGCATCTTTCAGGAAATTACCAAAACAGCCAAACTTAGTAATTAGAAAGGGTCAATATACCTTTGGTTGTGTAGTTTGGGTTCATTCTGGGTTCATACAGCCAGTATCTCAAAGCTAGAAAAGTCAAGAGATTAGTGCATTTAATATGTTCCACACACAAGCCTCCCCAGTGTTAGCCTTGTCTTTCTTCCTTTATCTCCCGTATTTTCTACTTTGAAGCACCATCTTTTTAGCCCCAGGTTAAAGATCATTTTTGACCCACAGAATAAAATAAACCGAGTTCTGAGGCTGAACTACTGGTGTCTGTTTTCTGCTTACAAACATGAAAATGCCGCAGCATGCAAGTTTAAGGTATCAAGAAATCCTTCTAAATATCTTACATTCAATATACGCATATTGTCAATCACAAAACTTTGTCGCTTGTAGCTATTGTTAGATTATATGGATCCAGTGTTGTCATAGTTTTGTGCTTGGATTAACTTAGCTCATAAACAGGCCATTGCGGGCTATAAAGTAGGCCACTTTGTCACTTTTAATTGGGCTCATTCTTTAAGTTATATTGAAGATTTTAAAGCCACGTATTGTATCCTGGACTACAGTCATTACAAAGCAATTCATCTGGTCAAGCGAGAAAAGATGTTTGTAAGTGTAAAAAGAAACAAAGCTTCATTATCAGGCCAGTTACTGGTTTCCCTAAAAATGAATCTGCATTTAATGTCCTTCCACAAGGAGTGCATTTTAGATACAACACATCCTCCAAAAATTGTGGATAGACAGAAAATGAGACAGAACGATTAAAAACATGGAACTTCATTACACCTTTTGAGACCGCATGCACACACACTTTCTTGGTAGTCAAACTATGGATCTATCCAGCATATTTGCGGTTGAAAGTGGTCGAGGAGAGACAATCATTACAGACAAGGTCAGCCACCGCAAGATCAACATCAGCCTGCTGCAATCGACAACAAATTAGCCTCTCAGCCCCAACAAAACAGCCGCTGAAATATCTTTTCTATTTTGCTGACAACTTCAGGTTGTTCACTAATTGGATACAGAAGCAATGCTGCCCTTTCACTGAGGCCTCTGCATTATCAAAGTTATTATAAAGTTATTTCAATTTGCTTCCCAACTGTGAGATTTGAGAGTTGACCTTCTAAACAGGACAAATGTGGACGGAACTTAGGCATTATTTTGATCATTTCAGTGCAATGAGTGCGTCCCAGTTTTACACACAAAATAAACTATTTTGAACTTTGACGATCTTGGCCATCTGGTATTTATACAGTTGCACTTTAACCAAAAAAGGTTACATTATTTACAGTATTTCCCATGTTTGTGTTGGTTAAGTTTCAACCAACCTGGCCAAGCTTAATTGCCTTGTTGGCCAGCATGACCTCTTAAAAACTAGACCACTTGCATTAAGCAGTTACGGGTCCAGCAACTCCCAAAGTGAAAGCAAGCTCACCTGCCATTCAACAAGCCACTAAAGATTTATAATATGCATCTTTACTTTAGCGAATCCTACATCCATGTGTATGCCCCTACAAAAATGAACATGGTTTATTTCCATAGATGCTTTTGGAAAAATAGCTCCACCCCTTATCTTTTTCCTCCTGATCCCTCTGTCACAAATGTCAAAGCTTTGAGTGACACAAGCAGTAGATCTTCTAACCTGTTTTAATCAACCTGTCAGACCACATCACCCTAAAATACCACAAACAGCCCGCTGCAGTTAAACCATCTGCATGTGCCTGTGAAGGTGGACATGCTCTCCTTGAGATGCCAGGCAGATTCATCACTCTGATGGAGTGAGAGGCAGAGAGAGCGCAGGCTCAAGAAAAGGAAAAAAAAGAAAGGGGTGCTATCTATAGACATGCAGAGAGAAAATAAGAGACCCACTAACCTTTCCTTAGTAAACTAGCTACCCAAACTACAGGCTACTGGTCCGCATAGTTAGACAAGCAGGTTGGAAAATGTCTGAAGGCTACAAGTGACTAATTAAAGCAGATATCCAAAAATGTAAAGAAAATGATGCAGCAATTCTTCTCATTTGAACCAGGTTATATACATTTACGGTGAATAAACTAGTCAAACCATTTCACTGAAAGAATCTAACTTTAACACTATATAGTTTAAGAAAAAGAGAGGATATTGTAGCACAGCATGTTTCATTACTGCATTTGAGACCCAAAATGTAGTTTTTTGTAAAAAAGCTTGTACACATCTTTAAAACCAATTGAGCTACTGGCAAACTGCTGAAAAGGGTATATATTAGTAGCAGGGCTTATTTTGGTTAGTTACTGCCTTTCATGCACTGCAGGAGTTTTACCTTCCAAGAACATGAAAAAATTCTTTGTGTGTGTGTGTGTGTGTGTGTGTAAAACATTGAATCTCAAAGGTCTGTGTTTGAGGAGAAACCAATCAATACTGTGGTGAAGAAATGTGTATACAGGCGATCTAACTGAAGCTCTGCGCACGCCTCAGCATGGCTGTTATCAATGTATCGATGAGATCCTCGGCTTCATCATTCTAAAAGTGTAGCCTGCCATCAGCAAAATCAATAACGAACAAATGTGCTATCATGTACACATCAGTTAACCTGTATAAATATTGAAAATTCGGCAAAGAAGAGACATACCGTGGCCCATAATAGTAGAAAAACTGTCTAATTAACCTCCTAAGATTATCTTAATGAGTTTTAAACATTGATTACACTTTGCCATGAATGCATGCTGCAATTGAGCACTAAGATATAAGAGGTTGTGCTATATTGTTGTGTATGTGTAATCAAGGCTAAAGTGCTGCTAGACACAATATATGTTATACATTGCAATAAACGAAGTCCTGTAATCAAGATATGAATATATTCACAACATAGCAAACTCTTAAAATGCTCTTAATGCTTTTATAATTTGTAATGTTACAAAAAAATATTAATGCTATCAGACAATAAAATCACCAGAACACTGTGTTAATCAACTGGAATCCAAGACAGGTAAGTTTCTGTTTCATGCGAGATTACCAGAATGTTCTATTCAATGTCTGTAGCTGCCATCAGGTAAAAAATTGTAACCAACTGGAAAATGGATGAGCCGAGTCTTGTTGTACCGTGTGCGTGCGTAAGTGTGAATCCGGGGATTGGTAATGCAGGCGGCTGCTCTTTCGATTCCTGCCCTGTGATCCAGAAAAATAAGAATAGAAACTCAAGATGGCTTGGCTTTTACTGAGCCCTCTGCCAAAACATGCATCTGAATGAGTCATTCGCTAAAAACACAATGACACACACACGCACACACACACCTCATGAAAGTCATTTGTAGCAATTAGGGTGAAATCTGTCCTGCAGTGCAGTAGAATGGCTCGGGTTTGAAAGTCAGTGTCTGGCTTTTAAACCTTTGGGCTCAGAGGGGAGTGTGTTGTCTCTCATGAGGTCAGTTTCTTATCTTTTCGTGGTCAACAGCATGGAAAAAGGAATGTCACATGTTCTCCTCATCATTTGTCAACAGCCTTCTGCCACTCAAGAGGGACTTGACATTAAAAAAATCTTCAAAACATTTGTTTTTGTTCTCTTTCAGTGTTTTTCTCCTTTTTTTAAGCTGAAATATGTTTTTCTTATTAGCAGAATGCTTTACACTTGTATTGTGTGGTAACTTGCAATCTGAAAAATTACAGGACCAGGGCTTACTGTCTAAAATTAGAGGGAGAATAAAGCCACTGCAACCACTGAATTTAATATCATCTACTATATCATATACAATAACTATATCATCAGAACTCTTCTATACTTATAGACAGTTATTGGTTAGCATTTACATGTTTTGGCAGCTGCTTGGCTGCCATCTTTATTTTATCAGAATACATGCCTGCTTTTGATTGGTTGTTAAAAGAGACCATTTGAGGCAGCATAATGGTCTAAACAGCGTCTACCATGGTAACCACAAATTAACAATGGTTTTCCTTCAGCAACCATAACTATGGTTTTTGTAGTTAAACTGGGGATATGCAAATGGTAATCAATTAATAAAAAAAATATGGCTTATACAGTTAATTACACTTACTATACAAAAATGCAAATTAATTATTGGGAGATATGAAAACATAGTTTTTACACAAATATAACAAGTCTAATGGACTCATTTTCAATTCATAATTTAATTTTGTATTTAGAGATTCAGCATAGTATGTAGCAATAGGAGGGTGAGCAAAAAGTTTAATTTTGGGAGAAACAATTTCTTTAAAATTCCAAGGACACTCCTCATACTATTTCCGAATCCCAACCGGCTTGGAGAAGATACCCAAGTGTGAACTAATCATTAAAGTGGAAACATTTACAGGACCTGTGTCTCGCTACAGTTCACCTTTCGCTCTGATAATCTAGCTGGGCACTAATTGATTACCTGCTGTGGCTAAAAGGCCCGTAAAGGTCAGTATTCGGCACCTTGGAAAGGACGCGCGGGGTGGACGCCTCTGAAAGGTCAACGGCCTACCTGTGAGAAAACAGGAGATGAAGAGAGCGCAGAGCACGGGCCCAGGGGATGCCCGGTGTGGGTAATTTGGGGGTAGACAGACAAAGAAGCAGACTATATACATATATATTTAAAGTGCACAGGCACAGAGTTTGGCAGACAGAGCCACTCTATCTCTGTGCCAGCTCAGTAATCCAGGTCACAGTACAGCAGGAGAGGTGCTTAAGAACACAGACAGGTTTGGCTCAGGAAACCTGATGCCCCCTTTGCCAAAGGTGTTGAACGTATTTTCAGGCGATCTTTAACTTTTTAATTGGGTATGTTTCTCCCACAAACAACAAGTTTGCGGTATGGGGATTGAAAACTAATAAAAGATTGCTGATATAAGTATTTTAAGTTTTTTAATTGCCCTCAAGAGCTTTTTCTTTACACGCAAACCCACACTCTTTGAATCCGATTCAAACTCACAAATATCTCCTGACACTGACGCTCCTCCTAGGGGTGCCTGTACTCCCGGGACCCGCGCAATTCAAAGGCTATGAATCAATTACTAGCTATTAAACACAGAAAACATGAGTTCAAACTGATTTAGCTCCTTTTGGGGACATTTCTTACTGATTAATTACATCTGGCTTGATTTTAGCTTGTGCCAGCATGTATTCTTTTCCTTTTTAGCTGATTCCAAGATCTTTCTCTCTCTCTCTTTCTCTCTCTCTCTCTGTTCAGTTCAATTCTCTCTCTCTCTCTCTCTCTCTCTGTTCAGTTCAATTCTCTCTCTCTCTCTCTCTCTCTGTTCAGTTTAATTCTCTCTCTCTCTCTCTCTGTGTTCAGTTCAATTCTCTCTCTCTCTCTCTCTCTGTGTTCAGTTCAATTCTCTCTCTCGCGCTCTCTCTCTCTCGCTCTCTCTCTCGCTCTCTCTCTCGCTCTAATTAAATCAGCTTGAGCTTCATTTTGTCAATTACCAGTCCCTCCAAACACCATCATCATCTCTCACAGCACTCATCAACAAACAGCGGACATTCTCTTGTCTTTGCTTCCATCCCTCTGTTTTAACTACCCTAAACAGCGCGGCTGCAAAAGAACCACACACACGGGGCACATCAACCACTGCTTGGCTGCTTTATCTGACACACACTGAGCTCTCATGAACTTTCAAAATCTTCTCCGATTCTGCAAAACAAAAGCAAAAGCGACAGCTGCTCTTGTATTCCAAGTATTTAAAAAAACAGCACACAATTTCTGTATGACAAAGGAAGTGATGTAAAGTTTTCTGTAAAGGCCACAGGAAGTGAAGCTGAGTGCTGCTTCTGAAAGGTGCTAAAAGTGACTGGGTATCACACTCGCCACGATTGGCCGGGGCTTCATCCATTAAACATTTAGCCGCACCAGCCCTGTTTGTCAAGAGAAAACACAGCATGCGCTCAGACAGCACACAAAGAGTAGACAGTGTTGACCACCTTTGATTTACTCAAAATGGACCCCTTGAAAGAGCGAGCAGTCAGTCAGCAATGTGCTGCCTTTGTGGAGAGCAGTTCACCATGAGCGATCCCTCAGGACAGCACACCGCCTGTCAGTCTGATGTACTCTCCGCTACCGTGATGTGAAAAAGTTGCAGGTAAAAGAAGGAAAAGACCAGAAAGGTAAAAGAGATTTCAGAGAAAGGTTAGGATATAAGCAAGAATGAAGATAGCTGACTATCAGCAAAACTGACAAAAAATACACACAAAGAAACACAAACAGTCACCTCTCCTCTGAGTTTTAATATTGTTCAATTTCACTGCATTGTATATATAGAATTTTATATCTTTTTAACTGTAAGCTGACTCCTCCTGCTTTGCTTGCAGGTTTTTCTCTGGCCTATTTGTTAGCTTCATTGTCTCTGCAGGGCCGGATGATACAGGTCAGCGTGCTGACGCCAGGATATTTGCCACATCATTGATGCTAATGGAGAACGATATGGAGCTGTTGTCTGGTGTCTTCTCTCGCATACAGAGAGAGAGAGAGAGACTTTATGTTGGCATCTGAGTCTGTCACCTTTTTTGACGAATGTAGGGTCATCTATTCTCAGCTAAACTCAACAACAGAAGTAGAAAAAAAACAACACAATGCTACTTTTCCAACATTAGCATTATTTTGTTAAAGCTTCATTCAACACATTCATTATCAACATGGGCTCAACAGCTGACATTGAAAATGCTTTTATGCTGAGATGCTTGATGATTTTCATAGTCTCCAAACTTCATTAACTTATTCAGTCCATTATCACCTATTGTAAATGATATCAGCGATGGGAATAGAAATTGAATTTTAGCTGCACAGACTCTCTTTAAACTCCATTCTATGCACATTGAGATTATGTTTATGAAGACTGTGAGAACCCATTTACCCAAGGCCCCGGCACATTGGTTCTCTCTCACTATCTCGGTGGTATTTCCTGGTTTTGAATAACTTTTATTTCCCTCTCCTCTGCGCATCACTACGTTTCATATCAACGGCTCTGGGCATTTTCAAAACCACTCTTTCTCTTTGAAAAGCCAAACAGTGGGCTAGGTTTATGGTCTCCGCCGAGACAGAACCACGGTAAGCGGAAACGAAAGGCCAATCCGCATTCAGCAAGGCAGTGAAAAGGGTGCTCACGATATTAAAGATATCAGTCACACTGAGGCAGGGTTGTGGTCCCTTAAATAATGTACAAATTGGACTCATAGAGTTATTATCAGGTGCTTCATTCGAATGGCTTTACACTTAGAGAGACCAGATATGTATAACAGCATAAATCGATATGGAAGAAACAAAGAACAAATTGTTTTAGCGTTCTGGCTAAGTGACCAAGAAAAACAAAACAAAATAAAATCAGAAAGCTGAGAAAAAAAGTATCCCTCAGCGGTTGCTTTTGATAGCTTCTGCATTTATTTTATTTGGAGATCACAGTTATTTTTTATTCATGTATCAATACGTCTGTCCAAAAATTTTTTTGAAAAAATAAAACCAGTTACGAATTTAACCAAAGACAATGGTTGACAAAGCAAGAAGACACTGCTATAAAATTAATCTGAGCGTAGTCTAAGGTATTGTTTAGGTCTCTTCTGAAACTCTAGAGGAGACATAAAAGATTAATGTGGTCTTTCTTTTGCTCTGTGAAAGCAACAACTGAGATATTACAAAGAACTCATATTTCATTCCAATGGACACACATCTCATCCCAGACGCACATGCTAACACGCATATTCTTACCTCTGAGACAGCAGAATGATGGTGTGCAATTATATTTTCAATGGTGGACCATGTGTTTATCGGAATGTTAATGTTCGCATAATAACAGGCTCCGCCGCACGGCTGAGAATGTCAAGCTTGTCCGGTTGTCAATCAATGCTCAAAATAGCAGGGCAAATAAGCATGCGCTGCCGTCACGGCAACTGACAGACAGAATCCGCGGCAGCCTTTAAGCTGACAAATATCAGGCCTGCGCACGAGAGGAATTATTCTATCAACGAAAAAAATACAGAAGAGGCTGGCTGTTCCAATCCGGAGACAGAGAGTCTGGGGGCCTTTCAATAAATTTGACTAGATGTTGAAAAGAAGAGAGAGAGAGAAAGAAAAGTGTAATAATAATAATAAAAAAGTGAGAGACAGTAAGAAGGCTTGCAGTGTCCGGAAATACAATGAAGTTTTATGTAACAGCAGAAAGACTGTATTATTTCAGTCTGGGGCAGTGCTGATTGGTCTTTTGTTTGCCATAAATAACAAGTAAAAGTTTTCTGGGAGGAAACAACACATTTCATTTCCAAGATGTCATCTGAACTTTCTTTGTCTCACTGAAAATGGGAGAGATGTTGGGCAGATTGTCATAGTGTATGATATGCTGGGCAGTGTGTGTGTGTGTGTGTGCGTGTGAGGAGGATGGGGCTTCTGTATGTGGGATTTGCCTGGAGCTTGCCATTTGCATGCAACATGAGGTAAATCACTTCCTAAATATGGACGTCTCAAAGTTAACACAAAGTCAAACACTTATGCCTCTTGTCTGTACACACACAAACACACACTGATGCCTCGTCTGTAATCAGATGCAACCCATCATTCTTTATCTGCTTTTCTTCAATAAAGGCTATAAGCTGATTTTCACCATCCCAGATGTTGGCTTTGCTTTGCTGAGCAGTTTTGGCTTTTTACCTTTCTGGTCTCTTTCAGAATGGGACCACAATGCCCCTCCCCTTATCTCCCAGAATGCCAGAGGGTGCTCACACACACACACACACACACACACTTTACTGTTTACATGCTGTTCATTATAGCAGTTCTTGTCCAAAAAGGGGTGAAATTCTTCTTTTAAAAGGCCTGTCCACATTTTCCACACCAACCTGCCTGAAACCTCTTCTTTTTCCATCCTTTCTTTCTTAGTTACAGTGTTTATTTTCTTTCTTTTCCCTCAGGGTCATTTCAAAGACTCCACTTATTGCTAAAGTATATTGGCTTCACGCCACACAATGTTGTGTCTGAGGCCCAAGCAATCGCTTTGAAGTTAGAAATAGCTTGACGTGTTAAGAGCGTGCGCTGCCCTACTGCATTACAAATGTAAAACTGGAAGTCATGGGCTGAGGTATCACATATACCACTCAAATGCTGAACCAACTTGCACCTTTAACACTTATTTGATTGTGACAGAGAAACTGAGACCTCATGCTGTTACCGCCTTTGGCAGATTACAGCAATGCTGCTGTAAGATGGGTTTTTCATACTTTGTTAACAATGATTATGGTAATAGCATCCGGATTAAGTAACCTGCTTGCTGTTCGCTTGTACTGTTGCATACTGATGCCAGTGCATAGGAATTCGCTCAGAGGCTGCCCTTTAAAAGCTCAGTTAGGTTTCAATTTGTTATGTTATTTTTCCCCTAAGTTTCTTAGGGAAAATAAAAATATTAATAAGAGAAGCCAACAGGTTTATGTAGCTCAACTGGTTTGACTCTTAGTAAAGACATAAGCCAAAAAAACTTGTTAAATTAAAAAAAACAGAAATATTTGAGGTTATGTTGAAACTTTAAATCTCAGCCTTTAGCATCTTGGCACAACCTAAGACACTGTTAAAATGTCTTTATTATAAGCAAGTACATGTGAGATTAGCAGGACCTTCTTCAAGAGATTATTATTATTCTGAGGCACAAGCGACCCAAGTAAAGTCTCCATTTGTTTTCCATGTAATCTGATCGTGGCCGATAAGACTTCTCATGACAATCCAGTCAGAGCCATTAGAGATTCTCACAGATTCTCCATCCTTTTTTGTCATTTATCCACCCCAGGTAAAAGTCGCTCAGGTGAGACAACAGACACACTTAATGTGGATTTAAAAAGACAGCAATTTCACCTCTGTCAGTTCTTGATATCGCCTGTCTCTGGGGTCTCCGGTACTATTGTGGTAAATCTTTAAACAGAGGTATCGCCTGCACAGATTTGAAGGAATTAATGGGTAACCTGGGGTGACGTGTTTGTGCCCTTAATGCTTACGCACCTACACACAGTGTTGAAGGAGGTTAACCAAGCACAGAGGACTTGCGATAATCGATTACTAATTTCATGCTTAGTGCCTCAGTTTAATCTGTGCAGAGGGAAAGAGAGAGTGAGAGAGAGAGAGAGTCTTATTTCATCAGCTAGCTATAAGATTGGAAAGGTAGGGAAACAACTGCATAAAATGAACAGAGGAAAACTGTAAATTCATCTCCTCTTTCTGAATATTGAGTGTGGTATAAGTATAGCAATAATGTATGACATTGAATGTTTAGCAGGTGAAGCAGAACGACACCCCATTAGACCGCACAAGAGACTGTTCATTACAGTCCAATTACAGCTCACCTGCCAAACCATCAGAATACCAAACTCAGCAACGAGGCAGTGAGCATGTTCACATATTTTGTAGACTGCAGGTTGAACAAGATTTTCTGTCTGGCTGAGACGAACAGCCACTCTTATGTGAAATTAACAACACTTCGATATATACACACTCTGGGAAGAATTTATATGCACACACTTTCTACATTATTTTAGCAACAAATTCAGGAACAAACTGCATAAACACGCTTACAGAATTTGTGCTAAACACAGTTACTTAATTTACATACTTTGCAGAACTATTTTAGTTGATTAAATGCATCTAAAATAAAACTGATGTTGGTTATGTGTGCAGAAATATTGCATGCAAAAGTGCCGTCAATGAACTGTTTCATAAATCTGTCTATTCGCTTTTAAGAAATTATTATTTTTTCACTTTGAAGTTATATAATAAAAAATCAAATAGGCCGATCCCAGCATGCAATGCAGCAGTCAACTTCAATACTTAAAGCATAGCAACATTTAATCAAGTGTATATACATGCGCTTTCCAGTAGGGCTGGGCGATAAAACGGTATCAATATTTATCGACGGTATGCAATTGTCGGTAACGATATAAAAATTCTTCGGTATAGCCTCAATATTGTCATTAAATTCCGCGCGTGCTGTTTGTGGATCATAAACAGCCAATCAGATGTTTTAAAGAATGAGCGCAGCTGCCGATGACACGCAAACAGCCAATCAGATGTTTTAAAGATGAGCGTGTGCTGCCGATGACACGCAAACAGCCAATCAGATGTTTTAAAGATGAGCGCATGCTGCCGATGACACGCAAACAGCCAATCAGATCTAAACAGGCAGGTTGCGTCGCTCGCGGTTCGGTTGCGTCATCGCAGGTGACGTTAGGCCGCGCGCATGATGAGCGCCGGCGGTGAGGAGATTGTCAATAAAAACACATGTCAGCTCGCAGTGTGGCAGTTCTTGGTTTCTCCGTCCAACATTAGAACAATGCTGCGTGTAAGCTTGTAAAAAACGCAGTTATGTGGACGAGGTGCACGTGTGATTCGTATATTAGCATTTCATAGACGGCGATTGAAATCTGAAGAGTAAATGCTTGGAAACGCTATATTTTACCGAAGACCACACAGGTAATTTATTGCGCAAACCTGACTGATGCCCTGGTCTCATGGGTCTGAATAAAAACAACTAAGTCTGCATCACCACTGACAGCGGGCGAATATAGTGGGAGTCACGTCACTTAATACATATGCGCTATTGTGTTTTTAACACTTACTGTTTTAAGACAAAGAAGAAACTTTTGTTTTACAGGTTTTTGACTGCTAGAACTAATATAATTTGCCTTAATAATGTGGATAAATAAAAAAAATGGTAAAATGTTAAATGTAAACTTTTATACTTGTCTTTTAAAAAAAAAAGTTAAAAATGTCAATAATTATCGATACCGATCAATATGAACCTATTATATCGTGATAATTTTTTTGGTCGTATCGCCCAGCCCTACTTTCCAGTCAATTGCCTGTGTGAACCGGGGGCTTAAACTGTCCCTGCCCAAACATTTTTAGGGTCACTTGGTAGACTTGGTAGGGCAAAGAAGTGACGCATATAAATAATACCTGCAATGATAAACTGTGACCTCAGTGTCTGTGTATACACCCTATGAAGATACAATTAGAAACACTATTGTGACCTCCTTTAGCACTCCATTAGCTTGATTTCAAACCAGCCACACAACAACTAAAACAATCTTAATACAAACAGTCTTAACTGAGAGAAAAGTATCTTCTGAAAGGCAATATGCTAGATGTCTGTTGTTTACCAAGTCATTTCTCTTATTATTAGGAACTTGTAAACAGACACCAGGACAAATGTAATCTTCTGCACTGTTTAATCTGCATTGATCAATGTCAGGCATCTTGAAAACTTGTGTTTTCAGCAACTGTACCTTTCAGTGAAGAATTTACCATCTTATTAGTCTCAACAGCATTAAACACAAAGATCCACAGAGAGCACAACAACTTCCTGTTTTTGTCCTGATGAGCATCTTACACTGCAATTCCCTGAGAGGCTGATGAACAGGTTATCAAACCTGTTGACCTTGTTTAATTGAATGATAATTAACCATAATGAGTAATCAAAGGGTCCACCCACTTGCTAATGAGACCTGCACAAGGATCTCCCTGCCGAGGCAGAACCCCCCCCACCCTCACCCCAACAGAAGTGCAGTAATGAATTGAACCTGCAAAGGGTATAAATTGGTGGCTCAATGAACAGCAAGTAAAAAACAACAAAGTTTTTGTCTTGTTTGGGATCTGAGAGGCACCAGAGAGTTTATAACTTTTTCCCGAACTGATTAAAAAGAAAATTGTAGCTTAAAAACCTGCCGAAAAATGTTTGTTTGGGGTTTCAGAGACAAAGTGTTACATGTAAATCCTCCCAGGGAGACTTAAGGGAGTCAGAGAAAACTAAAAAAAAAAAAAAATGGGAAGTGTAAAAAAAAGGACATTTCTTTTAAAAGTATATTGCAAAAGTACATGACATTTTAATGCTGGCCTTTTAGCACTTTTACAGAAATGTAGGGGCACCTCAGGTTAATGTGAACATGAACACACAGAGGTTTTAGCTCTTATATAATCAATAATCACAAACAGTCCCATCATCTCAGGAAGTGTTTGCCTCCATCTCTTTATGTGTTTTATGTCTGGTGATAAGAGAAATTGCAGATGAGTGGCAGACATTTGGCGAGTTGATCAGAGAGACAGACACAAGAATGAGATTTAGCAGCTAGCTCTTAGATTTCAAACAGCCATTAGCATTGAAAGCAATGCTGTGTCAGCTGTGATTGGCTACATTAAACTACACCGCCATCACATACATGCACACACACATTCACACTTCAGATAAGCACTCAAATCTTTAAAAATGTCTCCTTTTCACATAACACTAAGATAAGTATGCCATCTTGCCGCAGTATCTGTCAAGCGCTATTACCACTCCTATTTCCTAGCGTGGATTTATTCTGTTCCCTCACAGCAACTACAGTCACTTAAACACGTCATTTTGTCCCTCTATCACACATCTGTATGTGCTAAGTAATGCTGCCAGCCATGTCATTTTCATAACATTACTGTGAAATACCAGCTATGTTAACTTTTACTCAATATGCTTTTGATTACAGGGTCTGGGATGCACAACAATCAACGTCCTGCAGTTTTCATGCAATCTTCAAGCGTAAACTTAAAAAAAAAAAAACTTCTCTTAAACTTCTATAAATCTTACATCAGAAAAGTCATGTAAGACATTTGGTCTTTCCAGGAGCCTAACAAGTTTTATAATCAGCACTTGTAATAAATATTTGAAGATCTCTTGATAAAAGTATAGAAACTGTCTAACAAAAAAAGATGGAAAACATGTTTGCCTAATTGCTGGAGATAAGATGATTTACACAAGAGAGCATTCCAGGTCCGGGGACCGCGTTTACCAGCGCAAGCCATCACTTTTAGTATCCATTAAGCTGCCTGGAAGAAAGGGTTGTAAACTCTTCTCTCTTATTTGTGTATTTTTATTGGCAGGATTTGAGTTTGCAACAGTCAGCTTGCCTCTAATGTGCATCAAAGGAGACATGACTGAAGCCGCACTTTAGAGGGAAATTCTAATACAAATTTCATCTAAAATCTCACTACTCAAGAATTCATGCATATTTATCCATCTTTACCACAACTTCAAAACTCTTTCCTTGCAACGGTTGTCTACACAGAAGATGCGTGTCCACTATCTGATTACTGGATTGATAAATGATGTGAATCTCATCCGAGCGCACCATCTCTGCTCCATTCATACTCAAAGCCTCTCATTTTCTCTCTGTGCAACCCTTCTGAAAAGCATAATAACCTCTGCTTAACCATGAGGAGGTTGGAAATAAAATAAGTTTATCAGAGGGATGTTAGCACTTATGCACATCCTCTATTGCCATTTGAGGAGCCCAAGCTGCTTAGCATAAAAAGCCACAAAAGCTGGCTATAAAATACACCACAAATACAGGCCAAAAATGCAGCTCTACCATCTTTTACATATAGTGGTTAAGTGGGTCTGATCCCTTCATCCTGCTCAGAGCGGTGGATTGGTTTAGGTGGGGGTTCAACATCTGGCCACAACAAACACTGGACGCTGGA
>JBAJNP010000319.1:77021-106045 GCA_036877545.1 Yasuhikotakia modesta
CGCGCATGATGAGCGATGGCGGTGAGGAGATTGTCAATAAAAACACGTCAGCTCGCAGTGTGGCAGTTCTTGGTTTCGGCAGTTCGTCCAACATCAGAACAATGTTGCGTGTAAGCTTATAAAAACCGCAGTTATGTGGACGAGGCGCACGTGTGATTCGTATGTTAGCTTAAGTGCGCATTTCATAGACGGCGATTAGCATTAGTAAATGCTATTAGTAAATGCTTGGAAACGGCATATTTTACCGAAAACACACAGGGGAATTTATTGCGCAAAACCTGACTGATGCCCTGGTCTCATGGGTCTGAATGAAAACAACCAAGTCTGCATCACCACTGACAGCGGGCGAATATAGTGAGAGTCGCGTCACTTAATACATATGCGCTATTGTGTTTTTAACACTTACTGTTTTAAGACAAAGAAGAAACTTTTGTTTTACAGGTTTTTGACTGCTAAAACTAATATAATTTGCCTTAATAATGTGGATAAATTAAAAAAATGGTTAAATGTAAACTTTTATACTTAAAAAAAAAAAGTTAAAAATGTCAATAATTATCGATACCGATCAATATGAACCTATTATATCGTGATAATTTTTTTGGTCATATCGCCCAGCCCTATCACTGATAATGTTGTTTTTATGTGCTGTTACGAATATTTTACATCCATTTAATTAAAACAATGATCAAATGAAATAGTAGCCACACCCCAAAAGATTATAGTGAACACGATTGAACACAGTCCATTTCATAATCTTGCAGGACGTTTTTTTGCTACTGTAGGCTGTAACTTATAGTGGGACTATACAGCACCACTGTAATTTAGGAATCTTCCATATGCTAAACACTCTAGTTTTTAAATTGTTACCCTTGCAATGTCTAATGAGATCATTTTCAAAAAGTTTATCATTTCAAAGTATGCAAGGTCATATCTTTGTATCACTTCCTGGGATGCTATAAGAGTGATACTGCACATTGGGTTGTAAAAGATTCGTCAGACCCTGCACAGGCTAGTAAACAAACAGAAAACTGTGGAATCAACATGCTGTGGCCACTGCAGTATGGGCTGAGATCACACCTCATTAGAGCTAATCAGTCTCATTCAGATCATCATTATACTCTTCAGAGAGCTAATGAACACATGCCACCTTCACCAAGTCACGAAATGTCATCCCATACCACATGTGGCTGCTATCAGCAGCAGTGTTGTGCTGCGTGCATGACAAAGAATGACCCCTGTACTATGTTTCTTTTTTTTTCATGTTGATATTGCTTTGTTTCCTGCAGCGTAAACACAATCAGATAAGCCAGACTAAGATCCGAGTAGCCTCTACACTGCTCTTCATCCTGGCAGGCTGCATCCTCTTTGTCACCATACCTGCTGTCATCTTTAGGCATATTGAAGGATGGACAGGACTAGAGTCCATTTATTTTGTGGTTATCACCCTGACTACTGTTGGCATCGGGGACTATGTTGCAGGTTTGTACAAAATGTAGTTTGTACTAGAAATTAGACAACTTTGCCAACTTTGAGGTAGATATTTATCATCGGCATTGTTTTATAGAATTGTTCATAGAATTCTTTTCTCTAAAAAATTATTAAATCAATACCACACAAAAATATTGCTGGTATGCATGAGTTACTAACAGTTATTTCCATTTATTTATTTCCTGCAATGGGCAAGTCTAAATGGTTTTTACTTTGCTTTGATAGGCAGAATGGAAGGATAAAATAACTTTTAATTATGCAGAGTTTTTTATAGATTTACTATTTATTATAGCTCCACAATATATTTACAGCCCATATAAATTGTCTTTGATGCTTTTGTTTTTTTAGACAGAAAGAATTGTGAAAGAACTGA
Source organism: Yasuhikotakia modesta (assembly GCA_036877545.1). NCBI lineage: Eukaryota > Metazoa > Chordata > Actinopteri > Cypriniformes > Botiidae > Yasuhikotakia > Yasuhikotakia modesta. The sequence goes on from JBAJNP010000319.1 coordinate 78,883, forward strand.
ACTGGCCTGACTGCCGTTCTGAGAAAAATAGTTTGGAGAGATTTGTCATAAGGTTTTGTTCCAAATGTCATTGCTTTTCTCAGGAGGAAACAGACGAATAGAATACCGTAAATGGTACAGACCACTGGTTTGGTTCTGGATCCTGGTTGGGCTGGCTTACTTTGCTGCAGTTCTAAGCATGATTGGAGACTGGCTGAGGGTACTTTCTAAGAAAACAAAAGAAGAGGTAAGGTCTTTCTCTATGCACCATCAGTATTCAAAACGTTTTCTACTCTACTAAATTTGATGCAAGTGTAAGCAATTGTTTACATGGGCAGCTAATAGCACCCAGATTTATGTTTTCATTCTTGCTTAAGGTGGGTGAAATTAAGGCTCATGCAGCTGAGTGGAAGGCCAATGTTAGAGCAGAGTTCCGGGAGACCAGGCGTCGTCTTAGCGTAGAAGTTCACGATAAACTGCAGAGAGCCGCCACCATTCGCAGTATGGAACGCAGGCAGCTGGGTCTTGACCAGCGGGCACATTCACTCGATATGTTATCCCCTGAACGTCGAGCTGCTTTCAATAGCTTGGATGCCACCAACTTCAAGACATCCTCCCAGGAGAGTATTGACATCAAACTCAACAACCTACGCCTACGAGTTGAGCAGAATGAACATCGACATAGCGACCCAAGTCAGGCATACTCAGAAGATAATATCATCAACCGTCTTAGTTCTGTCACAAAATTAACCAAGAGGAACAAGAACAGAGAGTTGAGGAAGAACATTCCTGATGATGGTCGAAAAGGTGTAGAATCCTTCAGTTGTAATAATCCCATGACAGATGAAGAAAAGAAAGAGATAGAGGACAGTGAGCTTGATAAAGAAGTAAACACCAGTCTGACCAACTTGCCTCACTTTGTGGAAAGTCCCAGTAAACAAAACGGACTCATTTATCTACCCCCACAGACCAAAGAGGAAGAAAACGAGGAAAAACTTGAAGAGTTCAATTTGCAGATAGAACCTTAGAGTGAATTACACACTGAAAAAGTGTTTTAAAATAATGTGTAAAAGTGCCTTGTATAACCTTTACCCTGTTTCATTGTTCAGTTAACTGTTCACTGTGTCCTGATAACTTGATAATGGTAATTTGGCAACAGTAGCACCTGGAAAAACCAAATTATAATAATGTTTGTACTTAGCTGAATACGAAGAAATCACAGCAAAAATCTTGAACCATAACTGAAAAACTGTAGCAAGCTATGTTGGCAGTTTGTTAAGAAAGACTGACAGTGCTAAAATTTGAAATGACTTCTGCCAGGCTTTACTTGCACTTTAAAGTAATTTGGCAGAAAATGTAAATGCTTCAATAACAGTGTCTGACATGAAGCCCCAAGTATTTTAAATGGAGAAACGTAAAGAGAACCTTAACTTTTGGTTAAACCTCTCTAAATATTGACATTGTATATGCTATATCCTGTAAAATAAGTAAAGCGTGTCTGTGTGATCCAGAAGTAGGTTATCTATGATATCTCAGGGCTTGTAGTCCTACTGTAGGAAAATTATTGTTTAATTGCATGGTATGTCTGACATACAAATTGCTTCGCTGATTAAATATCTGAGGCCGTTTGTACATGATGTTTGTTTTTATGACTTGAAAATTTAGGACAGTGGGATGGAAAAGAAACCATAAGGTTCAAAGAAAGACATTTAAGGCAGAAAGTCTAGTAGAGTTTACTCTCAGAGCACTGAATGTGTTTATCCATGTAATGTCTTGATGATTTCCCTATTGCCTTACCATTAGTGGCCTGATGGTAAGAACTTTACAACATTGGTACCCCTCCTCCATCTTGCATCATTAGACATGAATGGTCAGGGTCATTTTAAATGTTGTGTTGGATTGTTGGAATGCGGCTAGACATTCCACTATTGCATATGAATAACAACCTTTGCAGTACATGTGAGAAACTTTAGCTTCAGCAAAGTTTAAGGAGCAATGGGATTCATCCATATAGAATTGACAGAAAAATATTTTGTTCTATTTTTTAAGGCTGAAACCATTTGTTTATATTAAATAACTGGTTGTTTTTTGTTACTTGCAGGGGGGCAACTGACATATTTGTGTGTTTGTGTTAAAAGCAACTGTCGTTTCGTCTGATGTGTTTGTTGTCTTGCTGACTGTATTAAATGAAAACCCCTTGAGGCAGAACGACCTACCAGTGCCTCATTCCCACCAACTTGTAAACGCACATACAAACACCTGCAGCAAAGCGCTTGTTGTTAAGCTAATAATTATTTACTCTTCTCCTGTTTGCAACAGTCTAGAGTGAATTTTGCAATGAGCTAAATATTTGTCAACAGCTATAAAAATAAAACACTTTAAAACATTAAAAACAAAGACATTGATCCATATGAGCATGCTATTGTGCTAATGTTATGATGCTATGGTACAGACTGTACCACATGCTTTTTGAGACTTTGAAATGTCAATGTTTGAGCTCTTCATTGGGCTGAACATGCAAGTAAATTGCTGTCCACAGAATATATTGTGCAACCATTACATTCAATGTAGTGAGTGCCTTTTGGAAATAAACAGTTGAAGAAATTTAAGTCTTTTGCTTGTTCTTGTTGCTTGTTCTAACCAAATATATGGTTCCCTCACTCAGTGTAATAATGTTTGTAAAGCAGTTTAATAAAAACACCCTAAAATGTGTTTTCAGGCATAATACCTTATGTCCTTCTAAACAGCCTAAATAGCCCTTAGATTATCATTCCTTCATTTTATTGTGAACATTAACATTATTGTTTTGTGCATTATTGCACATTATTGCACAAAATACTGATCTATAAAGAGTGTAAGAAACAGATCAATAATTGGTAAATGAAAAAACTTTCAAGTAAATAGTTAATAACTAAATTGCCACACACTCTTACTGTCACTGCAAGACAAATTTTATTAGATTACTAAGGCTTACTTTTTTGAGCGATGGGACCCAGATCTTCTCAGCATTACAGACCTTGACAATAACAGTATTTAACAGACAAATGTAAAACCACTTGCCTAATTTTCTATAGGTCAAAAACTGCTGCCAAAAAAGATGTGTTAAAGCCATGACCACTATAGACCTCTGAATGTGTTTTGTGTGAATCTGCCACCAAAACATTAGGAAGATATTGTATATTCTTGTTCTGCAAGATGCAAGTTAAGGCCTCTGTGGATTGTATTTGGTAGTCCAGCACATACATGCTTAATCTATACTCACACATTAATCCACCTAAAAGAAAAAGTTATTTGATGTAAAAATGTAAACAAAAAAGTGAAAATGAGAAATGTTGCTGTAACAATAAATTTATAGTTTAAGCTCAGACAATCAAGATTTTAACCAAAAATAAATATAAACTAAATTATAATGTGTTGGCCTTACATATCCAAGATAGTTGCATAGCAATGGCACGCCGTTACTCCTCCAGATACAAAATGGTGGTATTGTTGTCTTTAGTCTGCCTTTCCATGCTTACAGTAAATGGACATTGGAGAATATTATCCTTTGCGTTGTGTGATGCCAGTGGCCAGGAGATTGGATGTTGAAAGTGATAAACAATATGAATTTAGAGGCTTTTTTGTTTTTATGCCCATTGAAAAAAACTGCTACTGCTCCTGAGACGGGTGACCCATGGCCAGCCATGATGCAGCCATTGTCTTGGGCACATGGGTCTTTCTGCTGCAGCTCCTAATATAAAATAAAACACAGAAAGAAGAAACATTGTCAGAAATGTACAACACTAAAAATTAAAATTTTAATTTTATTTACTTTAACTTATTAGGGATACTAGGTGTGTGGTTGGATTACAAATAAAGAGTTAAAAAAGTAAAGAGGACATGCATCACAAATACATTATGTGCAAAGATTCGTACCTCCTTAGTGGTCTATGAGAACAATAATAATATTGCATAACAGTTTTACTTGTTTTATGTAAAGTTGTATTCAAACAGAAATTACCATTTAAAATTTCTGTAAAAAAAATTGTTTGGTTCAAATCAGGTCTGAACACATAAATGCTCTAAATTCAGATTATTATGTGTGTTAAAAGTTTTCCAGACAGTATCTATTTAACAGGAATCTGGGATGATATAAAAATTTATCTTGAAAGCAGGTGCATAAGACACTTGTCCCAGTGGCATGCAAAGGTGAGTTTTTACATTAGTGTAGGTATCCTACAGTATGTGACGCAGTATGAAATTAATTTTGCCTTCAAAACAGAGCTCCTGCCAAATCCAAGGGTTCTGGTGCCACACAGTGAATCAGGCATAAATCATAATAGAACCTTTTTTCTCCAGACTGTGAGAGATTGAGAGATGCTTGTCTCCAGACAAGCATTAATCTGAAGCAAGATTGATGCTTGTTACCAATGAATATAATAATAGGCCTAAAATTAATTTCTATTCATCCATTGGTTGTCTGTTCTATGTTTTCAATTATCTTTTGTATAAATCCTGGACTATGTTAGTCATAGTCTCATGTTATGACTGTAGCTAATCTGTAAGCAAAAACTATGGGCCAGTGGTGTCCAATAGTATTCCTAGAGGGCTTTTGTTCTGCATAATTTAGTTCCAAACCTAATCAAATGCACTTTGCTGTGATTTTCAAGTAATCCTAAATAGCTTGATTAAGTAGATTATAAAATCTGAGTAACAAAGAACATTTTGGAAAATGGTTTCTATTTCTATGTATATGATCTGTCAAACCCTATCCTCATTTATTTTATATTTCAATTAAATTTCAAATATATTTCAAGTAAAATTCCAATATAATTGTATTTTTTGCCGAAGCTGTTTAGTATATAAACTGCTTGGGACAAAATTAGGACAATAGTGTATATAAGGTAGATTTTAACTAAAAGGCTAAATTGTTTTTATAATGACAAGAGTTTCAGCAACTTGTCACATGTACTCCAAGAATCTTTAAAGAATCCATGGTATTACCACCATGGTATCATAAGAGGTAAAGGGATTGCTTTGTAAAGAGAGTGAAACCAGACAGAGTATGTGGTTATTTTTTTCTTCTTTAAAGAAAAAATATTGCAGCATAACAAAAAGTGCTATATAAAAGCACATACAGTTCACAGAGAACATCAGATATTTGGACATGCAGTTAGGTTGTCATAGTAACTGTTCTCTGAAAATCCCCTCATGTCCTCATCTCCTGAAAGAGAGATAAACAGATGCAAGAGTCACCTTAAATGACCCTCACGCAAGATCTTTTTGTTTCTATATCTGTTGAGTTAGACTGCTTCACTTGCTGATGTGAATGCTAATGTGTTAATCTGTGTCATAATGAACTATAAACAGAATTTACCATGTTTATGAGACATTACACTAATTAAAGTTTGATTAGATGTGCGTCTGGGGTCTCGAACCCGAGTCTCTGGCGTGCGTTGCGAATGCACTTCCGCCACACCACAGACAATTAGGGGCGGAACCCAAGGACGAAACGCAAGAGGGAGGATCTGGCAGAAATCAGAATTTATTTAAAAACAAAAATTTGACAAAAACGAACGGGACAGGATATAAAAATGGAAAGCTAATTAGAAAAATAAAACTTAACAAAACTAGAAACTAAACCACAGGGAAACTTCCCAGAAACAAACTAACATAACCTGGATGACAAATAACCAAGACAAGGCTGAACAAGACTATGCTGGTCAAGACAAGGAGACAAAACATACCAAACAAGGTATCACGAAATTAAATGTTGCAGCGCTGATCCGAACAACTCAGACAATAAACGAAAGGACAGAACATAACCAAAACACAACACCGCCACGCACGAGTCGTGACAAGAACATTTTCCAAAAAATGTTGATTACTACATGCTAAAAAAATGTTAATTACTATGTGGAACTCCAACTTCTACAAGACTGACTTCTGACTTTGCTATTAAGAAATTGTATCAAGTAGCAATTTGTATATGGCTTACGAGATGTTATTGTCTACAACATTGCCTCTGATATCAACTAAGAATTTACAGTATTTGCATTTAAAGAATAGTTTGAATATTGAACAGCACAATACAACGACTTCAACTTTAAAAGGAATCTTGATCAATTTATTTGAAGCTTTATTTGAACCCCCCCAAAAAATCATAGTTAGAAGTGTTTAACTTATAACAAAAATAATAATGGACTATTGGACTAATAATAATGGACTAAACAGACAAAGTCTGTTTTTATGTCTGATTTACATACTTCCTGTTTGCAGTTAGTTGTGCTATGTCTGTGGCTCACAACAGCTATATTATTGAGATCAGGTCAACAACAACATATTTCCCAAGTCATAAAGTCCCTAGGAGGAGTTTGTAAAAGTTCATGACACTTGCTTTTCAGAAATTCAAATGGCTGACTTACAAACAGGTCACTTTCACTTTACTACATATGGTAAAGTGTACATGTATGATCCACAAGGGGTGCTACCAAGCCCCACTGCCTTGCCCATGTGCAAGCCTCTGCCTGGCCTTAATGGCAGAAAGAGACAAGGTCATGAAAATCTTGAAGGGAAAGAAACTAAAAATATAGGTGCAAGCAGTGATGACAGGCCCAAGTGACATCTCCTTAGTTATCACAATTAATTAATTAATTTTAATTTAGATCATTTAATTCATGCAGATATGAAGATATGAGACACTGTCTGTTCTGTTTATGGCCATAAATTGTTTGACTCAACATGGCAACACTATGGAAAAAAACAACTTCAAAGGCTAAAATGCTGTCTTAAGCAGGACGAACAGGTGGTGACTGAGGGACTTTGCCAAATACCTAAGATCATCAGAAAACATGCAAGGGAGAGACAACAGGCAGTTTAACCATTTAAATGGAGCATAGCTTTATATTAGAACTTTTTTTGTATTATAAGATAAATGTGATTGAGTCAGATATGGATATATACACATATGGACAATGCAGCACTACCAGTTAATGTTGACCTTGTAGGGACATTTTTTAGGTTCCTGATCCCTCACTCCCGTACAGAAATTTGAAAACGGTTCCTAATGAGAGCCATCTCAAAATGTTTACTTGGAGACTGCATGCTCTGGTAGTGCCAGATGTTTTTGTCATGGTGTGAGCAACACCTTTTAAACCCAATTTGCTGCTCATAGTAACCCATAAATCAAAATGTGACCTCTGCATGTAACCCATCATTGGAGAGGAGTGAACACACACTGCAAGTCATAAGTGGGCAGCTATCACTGCAGCATCCAGTAGAACCAGTAACCTACTGATTACAAGCCAGACTCATAAACCAGTAGGCCGAAACGGACCCCTGCAGAAATTGCACCATTCCTGGAAGTACACACATAGATTTTATAGCTTAGACTTAAAAAAACAACAACTCTCTGAAAGGCAAGTTTTTTAGTATTGCATTAGCTGTACTGTACATTAAATGTTCAAATACACTGTGTTAAAAGGGGGAAATTGAGCATAGATTTAGACTGTATAAGAGCAAAGCATCATACATGGTAAGTCCTAATTTTTACCATTGAAGTAAATTATGCACTTTTTCAGAATTGATCAACTAAATGTCTGTGTATACTTAACAGGGTAACTGAAACTGAAAATGTCAGAGTGAATTGGAAATTTCGGACAAATGAAACAGCATAAATTAACAGTAACAACACGTATTAACACAAGATTTATCTTTTGGTGTTATATGTGCCTTATATAACTCTAACAAGTGTAACCATAATATTCAGAATTGCCACCAAAACGTAAAAGCTACTCCAGTTCTGAGTACACAATTCAAAAGGATGCAGTATTTTCAAGCACTAGGTGGCACTATGCAAGCTGTAATCTCAGGCAGCGTTGAGATGACGAGAGGACAAGAATTGCCAAGAAAAAGGAATGACGTCAGTACCTCTGCTGGTGTCTGACAAATTAACATCGCTTGAATGACTCAAAAGATGAATGGTGCCTTCCATCCGCTGTTTAGTTGGCCAACTGCTGTTCTTTTAAACCGAAACACACTCCCAAATCGAGTTACAATTGATGAGGCTCATGGCGCCTTTCTATGCAGGGGCATTTCCATTCACAAATGCAGTGGTGACATACGTTACTATATTACTCTTGTGCTGTTGTGTATATTTAAGTAACGGGCTCCCTTGAGCTGTGTCTTGTGTCTGACTGGAAAATAATGAATAAATTTGGTCAGGTTTTGTTGCAGATGTGTCGTAGCAATCTCATCAATTTAAGTGTAGACTATATGGGTGTTTGCTTATTTTTTTTTTACTTTCAGATGTATACAATGCTTGGCCTGTAGAATTGGGACCCTGTCTTATATTTTATCAACAAAATGATAATGAATAATTATATTTAAATTATAATGAATAATAATAACAACAACAATAATAATTATTATTTTAATTATATCGAAACTGTAACGATGATAAATTATGTTTACCGAAAAGGTAAGGTTTAGATGTTACAAAAATATAGAGGTCACATAGCATGTGCTGTTCTGCACTGACCTCTGGTGTTCTAAAGCATACACTTCTTATTCTGCGATTCACGTTATTTAAAAACTGACACAGGTCATACAGCGTCAACATTGTCTACATTATGTTTATGGAAAGCATTAAATAACGAAAGTAAACTGTAAATCTATAAATTAGTTTGAATTACAAAAGACAGAAGAGGCTAAGCAGATATTATTAGCAATATTTTTCTACTGTTTCAAACAATCTACTGAAAGATGCTCAATAGCATCATATATTTATTATTGTTTATCTTTGTCATCTCAAAGTGATTGACAGGGAAAGCAAATTAATTAACCAGTAGTTATAATTTGTTTTATTTAAAAGAATAAAAGAGAATAAAAGTTGTTCTATTTTAAATAAATGTTTTAAAGCATTAAGGCATGTGATGGGTTTACTTTGATAAAAAAGCCACAAATATCTGTGGGAATTTGTGAAAAATACTGAGGTCAAAAAAAGCTTAAGGTTTATCCCAAAGTGTTTCTACTTTTTAGGTTAAAAAGTAGGTTTAAGGGATAAACTTAAATGAAAACTAATTTCAAAATAACAAAAAAATGAAAAAGTAAACTAGAAATACTGGAAAACCATTTTTTACCATGCCTCACTGCCCCTTTATGACTTGTGGTGAGCTATCAATTCCAACATCGGACTCTCTTAACAAAAGGCTAAAAAAAACAAAAAGGATAAGCTGCATTTGCACTCCATTCCATAGTTATCATGCAGTTCTGCCAAGCCACTAAAAGATCTGGAAGAAGGGTGACATCCTTTCTGATCACCCTCTTCCTTGATCAAGTGATCAAGCCACTTAGCAAGGTTTGCTAAGACGCTATTTTTCCCCACCTCTCAAAGGAAATACTTACCAGGGCACAGCTGTCAACTCGACATTTCCCATGACCTGCCGTAATTCACCAATGGTCACGGCCTTGGAATCTCTTGCCCTGCCTTATCAGACTGGCTCATCCAGATGATTTGGCTCAGGTATGTGATTTTGTTTGCCAGGTACCCAATCAGGTTCTTCTGTGTCCTCAGCAGGAGAAAGTGCAGCAGTCCTGCATGCATATATTAAGCACCTTCTGGCAGAGGCCCCAATCAGACCTGTTTCACCAGCCAAGATGGAGGAAGGGTTTTACAGCCCTTCTTCATTGTGCCCAAGAAAGGACATTTTAGTACAGGGCCTTCCCTCAAGTTTGTTGCTGGTCCCCCACATTTTTACCAAGGTCATGTAGGCTGTTCTCGCTTTTTTTAGGGAGAGGGAAGCATATGCATTTTTAACTACCTTGACTAGCTTGTGGTCCAGCTACAGAACTGATTCTGACTGGTGATCTCTTCACCTTTTTGAGACTGATCCACTTTGCAGTGCTTTGACCAAGGCATAAAACCTGCAGAACTGGCAACATTGACATCAATATATGTTTGCATTGCATACATAAAATAGAAATTTTTCAAATTTCATTTTAAGTTATTAATATTTGTTACTATTTTGTATACTTTTTGAATCAGATGACCTGATGTAAGACTTATGTTAATGTCTAGAATTTCACAAAAGCCTGCCAAACTCTGAAATTGAATTAAGGTCCCTGTCTGATATAATACCTGGATTGGTTAATTCTGAGGTGGAACTTGTGCCTTCTACAGAGAGCACATTGAATCAGGTGAAAACGGTGACCATCTTGCCTGGTAAATGTTTTATCTCTTATCAGATTTTAAATACTCACGATTTTTATGGTCTGCACTATTTGGAATGGAGAAACTATTAATGTTGCTATTCTTCAGTTGTGGCTTTAAAAAAAAAACAGTACTTCTCCAACACCACAGTCAGAGGCATCAACTTTAACCACAAACAGGAGACGCCACACTATGATGGCTATGATGGTTATAACCAAGAAAAGTCGTGTGAGATGTATGGAATTTACATTGTTCTGCTTTCACAAACAGCTGGTGTCCCTGGGGACATGATTTTTACATGCTGGTTATGTTGTTCACTATTCCGTATATAAGTATATATATATACGTGTATATAAGGATATATACTGTGCCATTAATATAGGGCACAGCACAATAATAAAGAACGTTATGAAGATTTCATTGACAAATAATTGGAATTCTGCTGGAGCTCATGTCGGACCATACAGCAACGCCTGATGGTGATATATATAGTCTTCCACTTATCCCCTTCTTGATTCAAATAAGATTGTAGGCACTTTTTAAATCAATCCTCATTTAATTTTCTCCTGTAGCTTTTCACGAGCAAAGTAAACGGCTTTTTAGGTAGTAAACAAATAATCAAAGTACTTGACACACAAACTTGGGTAAAAATCATATTCTGGAGGTTTAAATTGCTGGGGTCTTTAAATTGAGAGTAAACTGAGGATAATAGGAGTATTAAAACCTCTATAAGTAATGCATGCACGAAGGCAACCATCTTACTTTTTCACAAAAAAGAAGTTTGTTGCTGGTGAGGTGGAAGAACAGATAAAATGCTGGATGAGGGCTTCCTCAATATACTTCTATAACTTGAGTCTCAGGTCTTGACAGTTTATATACTTTGTTTCGAGGGGGCATTTTGTTAGGAATTCTAGGCAGGAATTCTATAGCACAATCCCAATGATGATGAAGGCAAGCTGGCACTTGCAAATGCTTTGTCTCTGGGTTTTATATGCTAGTGGTAAGATATGGCAGGAAATTGTTGACTTTAAGACAGTTTTCATAGCAGAAAATTGAAATCATTGCATTAACTCCCTGTTGGTCTTAGGGCCATTATCTTAACATGAGAACACATTGGACCAGCAACAATTTAGCAAACAATTGGTCATGTAGTTCATCATGTGTGGTCACCCTCTTTTTTGTTAAATGGTGACTGATTAACCAGAAACAAAGTGGAAAGTGAGTGATTGTTGTACTGATGAGTAGCTGTTCTGCTACTCAACTATGCTCTGGCACAGTTGGTGCTAAGACTATGTGCTAACTGCACCCAAGCCTAATTGAACCATCACAACAAATCATTATTCACTTTATTCACATAATTCATGTATAGGATTACACAGTACATATGAAAAGGGCCCAACCCCCCCCAAATTAGGTTAGTCACCATGTGTAAAAATCTCTGCTCAACTATAGATGAGTGTACTTACACACCCACATCCTCTATGATTATTCGACTGCCTGTTTCAGTCTCATTGTAACTGTAGAATGATGCAGACAGACATTAAATAACTCAGTAACACAAGAGCATCACTGCAGCTGGAAGGAAAAAGTTAATTTCTTTAGCCACTCTGAAGTGCTGGATGTTTTCACTTGTAAAGGCACATGGTAAAAATCCCAAATTCGTCACGACGCTAAGGCTTTTAAGAGCTCAGAAATTGGGCGTCTTGAACCATGAGTCTGATGTTTATTGGCTTCTGAAATACCTTAAATTGAATAGGAATTTGATCTGTCTGGGTAGCCAGTGACCGAGTGATTCTATGGTAAAAGACACATTGATAAACTTATTGCACAAGCCACATTTCTTCATTTCCTGCCTTTCTGCAGCTGTGATTTCATGGACGTCACTTTTTGTTAGCATCAAAGTGATGAGGCGCATGTTGACAAATCCAAGAATACACAACACCTAGAGGAAGTAGAGAGTTTCAAATATTTAACAGCAGTGTTTTGTAACAGAAGGACTCAAACTATTGTTTATGCAAATATAAGGATAGAAAACAGCATGCAAAGGAAAAGGGAGTCAACAAACAAAGACAAAGTGCATTTATAGGTTTAATTTTAGAACAGTTGCATAATTATTTCCATAAACTATACCCCGAAGTTCCAGTACTGCAGAGTTCTGTACTGTTCCAGCACAGGAGCCTCTTCTTTGAACCAAGAGATCACACAGTAAATTACTATTAAAATATGCAGCACACAAGTTTTACATGCCAAGTAATATTAAACAGAAAAGACAGTTGGGAATCAAAATGCTGATGTTTTGAGATTTGTGGGACAATTGGTGCCAGACCCCCCGTTTTTCTCTGTTACAACTCAGCAACAAGTCGTCAGTTTTCCACACACACAATATGGTGGAGATTAATAGATCTGACAGAACAGGATCTGCAGTAACAGTTTTCATCAGTGACAATGTATCCGAGTCCATCACACATACATCTTGAGAAGATGAAAGATGTCAGTGTGATTTTTCTTTCTCCAAAGTTATTTCTGTTTATTGACAGTTCTAATGTTGTAGACGGCTTTGTATTCACAGCCATCCATAGCACCCAACATAACACAGGCTGCGTGGTTTGCTGTCACCTTAATCCTTGAAAACTGTTAAATTATTGTCACCATGGCGATGCTGCCATAGCAACAGAATTTCCAGCAGTAATGATTTGCAACCAGTCTGATCACATTTGCGGGTTTTACACCTAGTCTTCATAAGATCCAGCTAAAGTAATTTCAACATAATCCCAAACAAACTATTCCTCTTTGTGAAGACAATGAGTCATGATTGTTTTAGTAAAACTGTACAGTACATATACAAGATAGTTTAAGAGGATATGCAAACTGATATAATGGGAACATCAGAAAACTGGTCCGTTTTCTATTTTTGAAACAGATATGAACAGATTGGTAACACACATGCCTGACCTTTATGAAATATGTGGTTTGAGGAGTCTAACCTTTCACCCTACACATATGATCTCAGTTAAGAACAGACAATAATAGTGAATAACCCAATAATAGTGAAATAAATCAAGCTACATAGAGGTTAAAAGTAGTCATTTTTCACAACTACAGCATTTCCCTTCACGTTATTTAGGTATTAGGCAATCAGAGTTATCAAAGGGAGTCAAACAAGACTGTCATAGGACAGAAAACACAGACTATCTTTGTCAAACTTTTTCTAAACAAGCAAACAAGCAAATTCCCACCAAATAGACAAGGTTTCACTTGTTAGCACTAACAAAACTGAAAACTTCCACATAGTTACCCACCTTGCAAAGCCTGGAAGTAAAAACATGCTATGTTGCACAAATTCTAAATGTATTAGGCAGTTTATTGGTCAAAAGGCCCATATGTTTGGCCTCCACAGTAGCTCCACAAAGCTTTTGATATTCTGAGCCGAGTGTTAAATAATTCTGTATGTGTGGCTTGATAACTGTTTGTGAGTTTGACTATAATTCATGACTGGTTGAAATGTGTTTTAATGACTAAAATAGGCCTTTCATCACATTTTTAAAGAGGAAATCAAGCCAAATGCACTGATTTCATGTCACATGAAAGTTTTCTTGTCACATCAATGTAAAAAATATGTAGCTTAATAAACATCACTTTTAAAGCTTTCATGACCCAATGTGGAGCCACTATTAGCAGCCATATTTTCTTGTAAACATCATGTATAGCTACAAATCAATCTTTGACATGCAGCAACTTACAATGATTTAGAGGCATACCTTTTTTAATTAGTACTTGTGTTCCCTGGGATTGAACCCACAAACTTTGCGCTGCTAATGCAATGCTCTAACAATTGAGCTATAGGAACACCTTATTTTGACATGGCACTATAATTAGTAGTTATAGCACAATTATTCATTATTGTTTGCAACAGAAGTTGTGTTGACTCCAAGAAACATAAATGTATAGGTGAATTAAACGACCCACGAAAGTTTTGGACAAGAGGAGAAATTACATTTTAAGGTAAATATTAAATGTTTAGGTTCTTTATGATGTCACAACCTAAAGTTTCCATTCTGTCAGTCCTTTGATGTTGTCGGGGGGCTTCCTCTGGTGGCCTTGGTGCCTTGAGTGTCTCTGGCTCAAGCATACTCAAGCACCTTCTGTGACTAATCAAATGTTGTGTTCTCACTGTAAGAACCATGACCATGAGAATTGTACATCCACAACTTACCTGCTTTACCTGTCTGTTCCTCCTTCTGGCACCTCTTTGAGGTCTGGATCAATACGTGCTGAGGTCAATATAGGGGATCCACTGGGAGGTAATCCGCCAGGCTTGCCCCCCTACATCCCAGCCTCTGATACACTTGTTGTGCAGCAGTGTTGCCCTATACTATTTAATTCTAGATGGTGATAGAGTGCCGTTACTTGACCCATTAGCAATTAGCCTGAATCACCACCACCTGCTCCCTGCCTTATATAAGACTGCCTTTTCCCTTGTTCTGTGTTTAGTCCTGAATCTTCCCTCCTTGCTGCCTTGTCCATTGGTTCAGTTAAGTTCTTAAGACCTTTGCTTTCTTTGTTGCTGTTTTTTTGTGTCTGTTTATTTTTGCATCTGGTAATTGGAGCTCAGCTGTTCCATTTTTGTTGTATATTTCAAGCCTCAGCTGGGGAGAAATATCTACTCTTTGTTTTCAATTTTTTTACTCCAGTAAAAACTCTTTATTTTTGGCATTCAGACTTTGTGGATTTTTTTTTTAATTCCTCCTCTGCACCTGGGACACCAACCTTAGAAATGGCTCATTCAGTAGAAACTGGGGCTAGCTACACCAGAGACATGGGTTTGATCCCCACTCAGACTGTTTGTCTAGTAAATCCTCACACTAAAATTTCCATGCTGCAAATGGAATCGAACAATGTATGGACCTAGTTGCATCCAAAGTTTTGGATTGACATCACTACACAAATTTCCCACAGGCACTATAAATAAATAGATGCAGTCACTTTTTCATGATCTTAAACTAAATGTAAAGCATTTGGATATTTGTATTTAAAAAGATACTAACTGCACTTGCAATACACAAGAAGCACCCAGCCTACCACTAAACCTTATTCCCCAGGTGTTCTTAATTGAAATTTAAATATTAATTTGAGAAACAAAAAAAAAGTAATAAAACAATGCTCTCATAATGTTTTGGATTCATAAACTTCCTAGAGTATATGGAACTGTTTTATCAGTAGTAGGCTAAAGTAGAATCTTTAAACATAATGTACAATAAAATTTTAAAGCATGATCAGTCACCTTCAGAACAGAAGAGCAGAGTTGTTAAAGAGTTATTAGTATATGATAGTATATAAGTAGTATATGATAATAACAACATTTAATTAAAGTAGGGTTTGCAAATCATTTGGTCATGCTGGTCTAAATAACAGTTGCTCTATTTAGGACCTGCAACAAATTGCTTTTTAATTGGAGTGGAATGGAGTTTTGAAGGGCATCTAAACTGATTCTCCAAACAGAACAAATAATAGGCCATAATTAACAGTTGGCTCCTAAATAAACTTTATTGGCAGTAACATCTGTGTAGTCTTTAACATTCTCCCTGTCTATAAATCAACATAAGTGATAAAGCATTTTCCCCATCCAGCATACAGTACTTTTAACTCCACCTTGTGTGCAATCTAATGCAGAATAAAAAAAATAAATGATTAGGATGATATAGTCCATCAAATTTTGAACAACAGATAAAACTGTTCCTGTAGATGAATCTAATAAATAGGTCAGAAGTAAATAGAGGGTCTGTTGATCAATAGTAACAATCACAGCCTAAAAGCTGTCACATTTAAAATCTTCTCTAAGCTGATTAAAGACCAGCTTTAATGATCAAAGACAATTAAAGATGTGGTCTGGTCAAAGCAACTTGCATAATTATAGTTTTTGAGGTGAATTTTGAGGTTCAATGTGTCTAATCCTTGCTTAAAAGAATTACATAATCATTTTTATCCCAATAAGTAATTTGAAAGCTTTTAAGCAAGATTAGTTAAAAGCACATTAGTTAAAAGATTCCCCAGAAAGAACAGCTTAAACCAAGCAGACCCGCAACAAACCATCATTAACCTGCAACAGTATTTCATTTATATTGGTCAGAATTTATCTCTCATGCAGGTATATGGTCTACTGAAAATCAGACTTTTCCTGCCCGAGCACATAACACAGCTATACATATATATAAAGCTCTTGGTTCCTTTTCTACCCACAATCTATAATGCAGATCTTGTTTCCATATTTTTTTATTAGCTTCCCAAATAGGAATCTGGGATTCATTTCAAGTTTCTGATCTAAACCTTACAAAGAAAATTGGATGACTTTCAGAAAGTAATATTTACCCTCTAGACATCTGAAGCCAAAAAACAACATAAATAATTATATACTAAAACCAACACTATTTACAAATTATTTGGCCAAAGCCTGGCAATATTGTTCACTTAGCAAAATTAAGACAGTATTTTTCAGTTCTCTTCACTTGACACTTATTTTAAAACAGTCTACCTAAAATATTTTCAGCTCGAAAATTACAATGAATCAAAAATAATATTGTAATAATGAACAAATAAACAACCAACACTGTGTACATATTTTTCTGCACACACCATAAGTCTTAAATGGACCCCAAAGTCCTATACTTTGGGGACTTTTTATCTCCAAAGTTTAGCTGTTTCAGTGATCAGAAAGTGAAAGCGTACACCACGCCCACCACAACAATGTTCCCAATGGTGGCAGTGATGGCAATCCACAGCCAGATGGCATCTCGGGACATGGGCTGTTGCTCCTCTTGTTGGCTGTGAACTGCCAGAGTGGCTGTGTGAACACTGGCAGAGGAGTTGAAGAGAGACTGATCTGTGCTGTAATCATCATGAGGTGATGAGTCCATAAAGGCTCCTGTCATCACAGGAATCTGAGGAAGAAGAAATGGTCAGTCCAGATAACAGAGGACGGAAGTCTTTAAACCCCAGGTATTATAACCCCAGGTGGTGTACTCTGGGGAATGTGTGTGTAGCCAGATAGCAAACAACAACTGTGCAGGTGTGTACCAACAATGTTTGTAATTTTATGATATACAGTATAAAGTGAAGATGTGAAATTATGTTGAAAGTGTTAAAAATGACAATAAATATAAAAATAATAATAATGAAAGATGTAATTATTATAATATTTACAAAAGAATGAAACAAAACACAAGAGTGATGCTGAAGAAAAATGTTTTAAAAGTTTAAAACTAACTGACACTAACACACACTGCTAAGCTACTGTATGTAATACAGAATTAAACAATACCATCGTGTGCATGTTACACAATAATCTTACCTGTCTACTTTCATGACATACAGGGAAACAATCCACCAATATCATCACGAGAACAATGGAGACATGAGGATAATAATATGAAATGGTTGATGGTGACAAAAAAGGCAGATCAAATATAACAAAGACAAATATATGACAATATATGTATCAAAAGGGCTTGAATAAAACAATACAGCCAAGGTAACAAGGTAATAAACAAATCAAGACGGACTGAAACTGTAATCTCTCTTGCATCTACACCAGGAAATGAAAAGTGTCCACTTTAAGGCATACAGTTTCCTCGTAAAAGGAACTCTGGATTGTAAAATGGTTTTTACAACCTCAGTTGATAGACCAGAGGCTATGAGTTGTGCCCCCTCAGGGGCCACATCCACAGGTTCCAAAGCTCTGAGCGGGGGTGCACAACGGCGCCCCCTGCGTCAGCAAGTGCAACTTCCCCTGGGACCAAATCAGGNATATATATATATATATATATATATATATACACACACACACACACACACACACACACACACACACACACACACACACACACTCTGTATAATTGCGCTTTTGTGTTTATGCACCATGAAAAACTGCTTTTTGTTTAATGTACTTTTCAGACAAGTCCTGTGAAAAAGTTTTTTGTAGTTGTAATTCAATGCATAACTGTCTACCTCTCGGAACATCCTGAGAATCTCATCAAGCCTTATGAGGTGACCATCAGACATTAATAGACATAGACATAATAGACACATTGAGCTCCAAACCTAAATAATTATCTTATATAATAGCATATAATACATTTCACCAGATTAGATGGAAATAAAACAATGGGCTGTAAGAGACTTTTAAAATGGGTACATTTCAAAACATTGTTTACTGTAACGACAGGCCAGCAGGGGGATCCCAAGTTTCCAGGTCTGTCTCTGGGCTCCCTCTGCTTCCTGGTTCTTGACTTCCTGTTTGCTAGGTATAAAAGCTATATGTATAATGTATAATTGCCTCTGTCTTTGTGTTGCCTGCTTGTGGTTGCTTTCTTTGTGGTTTTTGATACTCTTTGTGGTTTTTGATACTCTTCGTGGTTTTTGATACTCTTCGTGGTTTTTGGATTTCTTGTTTTTTTTTGGATCTTTGGACTGTGTACTGGTTTTTGATGTTTGCTGCCTGCCCTGACCCCCGCCTTATGTCTTGGATTACTGTTTTGGATTGCCCTTTTCATTACCTGTTTGTTCTGGATTATGCCTCCTGTAAACAAAATCAAGAAAACCCTGCACTTGGGTCCGCCTCCCGTCTCCCTGCAAATGCAGCTCGTGACAGTTTACATGTTATTCTGTTATTTCAACGCAATGTTTTTTTCACACTGTTTAACAATCTGAACAAAACCAAGCAATGTTGCAAGGAAATACACATCTGCTAATTTATACATTTATTTTTTTAGGACACTCATGGGTACGAAGAAGAACTGCAACAGTTTACACCGAGTATCATTAAAAAGGTGGCTCAACAGATGATCCTTTGCAAACTGGGATAGTGCTGGAAGTCATAGAGGTAATAATGGGATTGGGAGGTACTGCTTGGCCTAATTTCTGCAATTAATCTGAGTTACCCCAAAGTGCTCAGACACACATTTGAATTTTTTCAAAAGATTCTTCTGGAATTAGATACTGGCAAAATTTCTCCAAAGATTCACTGTCTGAAAACAAGCTTCTTTGTTAAAAGGTATATGTTCCATGTTCCAAAAGTAAATGTTGGAAAAATGTAAATATTGTAAGTAATGCTGCAAAGGGTGAACATTTTGTACAATTTGACTTACTGTGGATTTTGGGAGGATTGCCAACTCTGTCATACATGCACACAAAAAAAATGCTTTGGTTTTGTTTTACTAGTTTTATTTTTAGGAAATTTATTGCAAGTCAGCCATAAATTAGCTCTGTGTTCTGCCCACAAGCCAGTACCCTGGCCTTTGAGGAAGATGTACTTTTAATACCTTTATACCTGCATCTAATGAAATGCATTTATAACCGTAAAGGCTTGCATAATAGCATCATCTTAAGTTGCAACTACCCATGAAATACAAAAGGAGCAGCTGTGAGAAAAGCATGTGCTTTGTGCCTCTGTGCAAATGCGTCTGCAAATGTATCAGTTCGCAGTGAACTCTAAACAGCATTTTCCACACTAAAGTTCCTTTATTTATACACAGCAGTGTCAGACACACTAACCAGTGTCATATTGCATAACTATTTTAGAAAGAAACAGTGACCCTTCAACACAAGACCTTGAATATGTTCTGACAGTGTATAATCACTGACTGCAGTGCAACAAGCTTAAGTAACCCACTTTACCTGATAGACCACTTTACCTAAATTCTCCCTATCTAAGAACATACCTGAATACACTGTCTATCTACATCCAGGATTTCCACTACACTTCCATACACACATCACACAGCAAAGACATACCTCTTGCTTAATTCCATGTACCTGCACTTTAGCAACTGCACCTACTTACATGTGATATCATAAAAGATATATATTTGTGATATGTTTTCATTTACATACAAATAGTCCATGATTAGTAACTCTTGGGATTCTCCTATTAATGTTGTGTTTATGATATTTGTTATTGTAATTTTCCTACAAAAGAATGCTATTGTAAATGTTATGGATTAATAATGTGTTCTCCAACAATTGGTTTAAATAATGCTAGTGGGAGAATAACGTGTGATTGGTTGTGTGTGCTATGTGTGGGCGTCTCTGTGTACTTAGATAAAGGTAGTTATTGCGAGATGCTTAATACACAGTAAAGCAATGGTGAAGAATCTTCCTGTTTTGAGCGTTTCTCCCTTAACACCCTTTAAATATTATCCCTTTACAGGTAGCGTGCATAAAACACACATTGCAATTGTGTAATCTAGTGTAACAGAGATTCCTTGTTATGTATTTTTCTTATACGAGCATGTTAACACTGTTTTTTAGACTTTGTGCTTGTGTAATTGGATATACTTCAAGCCCTGGTCTGCAATAACACTCCCTCATAATCAGCAACAGTTTCATAACAAAAACTTATATCAGACATGAACAACACCACAAATTTACAGATCCACATCCAAAAACAGTGACCTGTTCTCACATCAAAGAGGAACTGAGTCAGATAAAACCAATTCGCCACAGATCATTTGTGGTAATCCAATTCACTTTTAAAACAACCAGGAAACTTAATTTAGTGCTGCAAGTGCTTTGCTGGTATTAGGGGCTGTGTAATTGTTCTTTATTGTTATTGTGACAGTGGATGTAATTGAGTGAGTATTCTACTCTCAGTGCAGAAGTAAAAATAAATAAATAAAATTAGAAAAGACTATTGTACTCATTTCATATATGGCATCCAAGATTATTGCACAGTTAAGAGATATTACCGAGTTGAAATATTGTACTTTCAGAAAATTGCACAGTTCAATTTAAAACTACAAATGCAAAACATTTAACAGTTAAACATAAGCTATAAACACACACTGGCATTTGGCATTTACAGTTTGTATAGCTACAGTGGAGAAGCTATTTCTGTATTGGTTTGTCCTCGTTTTAAGGGATCCGTCTGCCTGACGGTAACTGATTGAACAAAGAATGACTGTGGCGTGGGATGTGTCTTTGATTATGTTTTGCCTTGTTGTGCCTTCTTCACCAGTTTTGTGGTGCTCACACCCCAGGTCAGGTCTTCCTCTATGAAAACTCCCATAAAGCAGAAGCCTGTGACCCTCTCCACACAATCCCCGCCATTTAGTGTCAGCTTTATTTCTCCTGAAATCAATGACTTTATTTCTCCTGAAGTCAATGTCAATTATAGATGATTAACAATAGTAAATAGTAAAACTTTTATGTTCCAGGAAATTTAACTGAAGATGCCCTAAAATAGTGCTCTGAAATGATCAAAATTATTATTGGCTGGAAATGACCAGCTTGGATAGGAGGCTGCCACGGCACAGTTAGACGCAGATGGTGTTCGGGTGCAGAGTCAGAAAGTGCTAGACAGTTTTGTCCAGATTTTTACTTTAAAATAACCCTTGGGTTGCTTCAACAAGGGCAATGACAAAGTGTTTTGTATATGCATATAAAGTATAGTTCATATTTTATTAAAATATTTTTAATAGAAATATGTAGTAGGGTATTTTCTTATTGTCTTTAATATCTGTTATATTGTAACTGTTTCTCTGTTATGTTTTAGATGGAGAATTGTCATTCATGGTGGTATAAACAACTACAGTTGTCTCATTGTCTTTCTGTGTGACTCAAACAACAACCAAAGCAATGGGTTGCTTTTTGAATGCTATTGCCTGGTATAGAGACCCTTTTAGAACAAGAACAGATCATGGAGGTGAAAACAATCCTGTATTTGGAATGATGCACATTATCAGTGGCTTATAAAGAGACAGTGCTATCAGAGGCAGGAGCACTAACTGTGGGTTTAGTCAGCTTCCAAACAGTAATAGAAACCCACCTTCTTAAACAATAGCCAATATGCACGGTAATATATATTAGGCAGCAATATATCTTGGCAAAATTTAACAAA
Organism: Yasuhikotakia modesta; assembly: GCA_036877545.1. NCBI lineage: Eukaryota > Metazoa > Chordata > Actinopteri > Cypriniformes > Botiidae > Yasuhikotakia > Yasuhikotakia modesta. The sequence goes on from JBAJNP010000319.1 coordinate 100,941, forward strand.
AAAGTGTCAAAAAAGTGTAACTCTAAGGCTAAGTAAAAAATATATTTAAAAATCCGGGGGGAAATAAAAGATGACAATAGGGTTGTGTTTAGTTTCAAAGCCAGTCTTATAGATGCACATTGAAAACACAAAAAAATTTGACAAATTATACAGATTATAAAGGCCACAAGCACACTCATTGAATTCAGAGTAAACAAAAAGACAACAAATGTATGTTTATAGGAATGATAGTTGTGGCATCCACAATAGTATATTTATGAAACTGTGGCGTATACACAGTATGTCACACACTTATACAAAAGAACGGTGCAAAAAAAGAGCCTGGAAGGTCACCCCTTGACAACATCTTTACATACTATACCCAAACATTATAAAGTGCAATACTAGGTTGAAGAATTAAACACTGTGTCTGCTGTATCACATTTATTAGATTAATATGTCCGATATTAAAAGAATAAAGAAATCAAAAACAGTATTAAATTTATAAATTTAATACATTTATTAAAGTATAAAATTTAACCAAATTACCAGAACTTTGTTTTGATATAGTATCAGACTCTGAGAACTGGTTAGCCTATGTTATTGTAATCAAGTTCATCCGAGACACTCACCCCCTTAAACTTTACTCCTGTCCAGGTTCTCGGCACAACCATGAACCTGGTTTACCAATGTTACAACTACGAAGTTTACTGACGATAGGGGTAGGTTAGGTGGTATCCAGTTACACAATGCTGGTGGGGAAGTCATTAAATTAACCAGGAAGAACTAATGTATAAGGAAACTTTATGAATGAGAAACAGGGAGGCCCATGTATATGTCAACAGAAGGGAAAGAAAGTTTAAATGGCAATGACAAGATAAAGGTAAACATACTGTCTGTCAGATTTTTTATACATGTCACTCTGGGTAACCATAGGCTAAATATATGATGTCCAGGCCTAGGTCCTTAAGAATTTAGTTTTTAATGGCATAGACTCAATGAGTTAGGATGTGTTAGGGATGTGAATCTGACAACAAGATACAGACACATTCTCTTCAGTCTGTCATAAACCAACCTGAAGCTGACCCTACGATATACTATCTGGATGAGGGTCCTACAGTAAAGGTTTAAATGTTGGCACTATGCCATGTCACTCCCTTTGCTGTCATGTTTTCACTGTGGCATGATAAGTATTAACATCATAAAGTTAGTTGATTGTTTGATTTTTTTAAAGCACTCCTAAAAAAGCAAGCTTAGTTAAACCATCAAAAACAATACAAAAATGATACCTATTTATCTTACCTAACATATTGAACACACACACACACCAATAAACAATAATCAGACAGAGGAAAATCTCAACAGGAAAAGGGGCAATTCGTTGTCAGTTTTATAATGAGATGAGAGGAGGATCTGAGCTGAGACGGGCGCCACTAGAAAATTTGGGCCCTATGTAAGAATATGAGGTTGGGCTCCTACAACACCGATTCACTTTCACCCCCTTAGTGGCGCCCCTGCTACTGAGTATCCTGTTGTTGGTACAGCTGAAGGTCTAGAAGTTCAGAGACCTGATCTCCTCCTCGCAGACAATAGAAATCTGTCCTTGCCATAGTCCCAGTCAGCTACTCACATCCACCTAGCCTCCTCCCCAACTCAAACTGAGGCCTTCTGCAATCAGATCAGGGGAAGTGAGCTTTTGGGGTTGTGTGAAGGGGCTGGGGCAGCAAATCAGTGCAGACATGGGGAAATGCTTGACCAAATTATGGTCTCCCAGCAGTCGTTTAAGGTTATTGTAAAGAGAAGAATTAACTTTTTACAAGTTAACTTTGTATATAGGTTTGCTATACCTGTTCCTTATAAACTTTTCCTTGATTAGTCTAAACAGTCACATCTCAACAACAGAGATTATTAGCATTTTACTACAGCTTGTTAATATTTTTGAATAATATCTATTTCTTTAGTCTATATATTTAGTTATTTATGAATATCTATTTAATGTCATTTATGAATGCTGTTTGTTCATTTATGTATTATATATTTAAAATTAACACTTTATGAAAACCAAGACAAAGTTCATTCACTCAGTCATTTACATATATCATTCTGTAAATTTATGATTCGCAACATGTATAACATTATTCTTGTATTGTATGTGTCAGTTAATATTTGTTGTTAATGTCATAGCCTATGTCATGTGATCCGCACCTATGATCTAGAAGTTGGCAAGCTACACTAACAAAAGAGTTGTAGGACGTGAAGATGTAGACCTACTTAATTTGTAGGTTTGTTGTTCTTTTACTGGTTATAATCACTGGTCATAATAATACTACTTATTTTGCTCTTGATTTTATACACAAAATAATGTTACATAGACACAAGACATGAACTGACAAATCTCTATGGCAGGTATCGCTAAGTGGTTTTTGTTTGTTTAACTTTCCAATAACATTCTTTCTTAATCACGACTGACGAGACATCCCAAGCAGATTGTGTATGTACTGCAGTCACGAGCAGCATAATGTAATGTATTTTATAAATTATTATACATTACAATCTTTGTAATAATGTTTCTGGGTTTAAATATAAACCTCAGTATTTCTGTTTATATGTAACTCAAATAATTAAACATTTGTCTGAATATGATTGTTAGTTCACCCCAAAATAACCATTTTTGACAAAATAACCATTTTATGCTACCTCAAACTCACTTGACTTTGAAGATGGAGCAAAGCACATAAAGATGTCTTGCGGGTACAGACATCCGAAGATCCAGCATTATTGCGTGACATCTTCAGTCATGAGGCGGATTTGCTTGTACAAAACCCCTCTGAGACAGGGTTAAAAAAAGACAGCTTATGTAATTCAAAATGTGGCAGCAGACATCATACATGACATGACAGGAAGTGTGAGGTAAGGTGTGAGGTCATATGATGTGAAACTTGAATCATTGACTGAGCAAAACATCTTATAGTTGACAAGTTAAACCTCAGAATCAAAACCCTAATAAGAAAACCGATCTCTGAAACCTGTAAAAGTTTATGCTCAAATCTTCAGATCAGATATGGTGCTTACTACCTATCATGGTGACCTGATACTGGTGGTAACCCAAAAGTGCAACTTCTCTTGCGCCAGTGTATGAATTTATTTTTTCTCCTCCTTGTTCCAGCAACAAACTTCTTAAGAAAGATCACTGAGGAGCATCACTGCCTTTTGCTGGAGCTCTTTTACCATCTTCATTTGCACCCAAAACATAATTTCATGCTGCATTACCCAACAATAATTTAGGTTAGCTTAGTGTAGTGCAATTTTTGGTCAATGCATTTTGAGGCCAAACACATTTTTAGGTTTCCTTAACCCTCGATATTCTGTGTCTGGACTATTTTTGCTATGTTCGCAATATGCTCTTACAGCTCCACTACATTTTGTCATGGAGGCATAAATGTAGCACCAAAAGAAACCCTAAAACCCTCTTGTTACCCTCTAAAGACTTGTTAGAAGATTACAAAGAACATCATGCACTTTTTTGACCCATTCAGTCGCTCTTAATCGCTAGCCCGTTAGCAGGTATAAGGGCTATTTATATGAAAATGCATTGTAAATTGGTGCACGTTAGTGGATTATTATGTGGTAAGAAAACACCCCTTTTACACTCCTAAAAACAAAGACACGCTTCAGGTTGGTTTACAAAATTACTGAAGTATGCTTAAAGTCCCATAAATTATTTTAGTCTATTTCAATTGAAACTTTGAAAGTTTGAAACTATTCAATTGAAACTACTTTTGTGCCTGAATTGGTTAAGATGCATAACTGAGCGTTTCAGGAGATGCATATCTTAAATTGGACGCAAGCCCCCATCATTCTTTGAAATGATGAAGTAGCGTCTGTAGAGCCGGGACTCTCTGTGTTGAGGTGGGGCCACCTTGATACCCTCCTTACTCAAGAGGTCTTGGTGGGGCCTGCGCAGGCGGGGAGAAACCCTGGTCTATGGTATGCAGGACCTATTGAGATATATCTGGGGCATTCCCATGCTCATGCAGTCCACCACATTGCCATAATGGTTAGCAGCGGGGCTAAAGATACGAGCAGAGTATGGTTTCCCCCATGATCTCGACAACTCAGTGTGGAATGCTGGTAATAATGATAGGACAACAGGCAATTTACACAGAGCACTTTGCTAAATGAAATAAGCTAGTGGTTTGCTCAATGTACGTGCTTTTAAGCTTCCTGGTCGTAATGTCACCCCGTCTGTGACATATCGCCTTCTTCACACTTGATTCAGAGTGTGGTTACGCTGGAGGCATTTCAATGCAGCTCGAGTTCCTCAAAGTGAACTGTGTTTTAACTTGCTGTGTGCCAGATCAAGCTGTAAAAATGTTGCCTTACCTAAGCTGTTTTTAGAATATATATACAGTACAGGCCAAAAGTTTGGATACACCTTCACATTCAATGTGTTTACTTTAATTTCACAACTATTTACATTGTAGATTCACACAGAAGACATCAAAGATGTGAATGAACACATATGGAATTATGTACTTGTAATTATTTTACAAAAAGTGTAAAATAATTGAAAACATGTCTTATATTCTAGTTTCTTCAAAGTAGCTACCTTTTGCTCTGATTACTGCTTTGCACACTCTTGGCATTCTGTTGATGAGCTTCAAGAGGTAGTCACCTGAAATTATTTTCCAACAGTCTTGAAGGAGTTCCCAGAGATGCTTAGCAAAAGTTGGCCCTTTTGCTTTCACTCTGCAGTCCAGCTCACCCCAAACCATCTCGATTGGTTTCAGGTCTGGTGACTTTGGAAGCCAGATCATCTGGCACAGCACTCCATCACTCTCCTTCTTGGTCAAATAGCTCTTACACAGTCTGAAAGTGTGTTTGGGGTCATTGTCTTGCTGAAAAATAAATGATGGTCCAACTAAACATAAACCGGATGGAATGGCATGTCGTTGCAGTATGCTGTGGTAGCCATGCTGGTTCATGATGCCTTTAATTTTGAATAAATCCCCAACACTGTCACCAGCAAAGCACCCATACACCATCACACCTCTTGTCCATGCTTCACAGTGGGAACCAGGCACGTAGAATCCATCCGTTCACCTTTTCTGCGTCGCACAAAGACA
>JBAJNP010000320.1:0-105955 GCA_036877545.1 Yasuhikotakia modesta
ACACACACACACACACACACACACACACACACACACACACACACAGATGCTGCCACTCTGGAAAACGCCCATGTCTGAGAGTTTGTGCTGTGCTTTTCCCACAAACAGCCATGACAACTCTTTTCTTTACCCTCTCTCTCGTTTTCCTCTCTCTCTCCCACACACAAATGCACAAACGCACACACTGTTATGTTAAGAGGTATAAGCGGCTGAGACCGAACGCTGTGTTTTCATAAGCAGGAGAAATCCAATCTGATTAGATTAGGGCGGATGTAAGTGAGAGGTCTGGGATTATAGGCCAGATGATAACAGCACACACACGCACACACGCACACGCACAGGCAGATTATGTTGTGAGCAGCAGTCAGAATTTACGGTTAAAACCAGATGCTGCTTCTAAATTTACCCCAAAGGAAAATGAAAGCTGTCATATTCTGACAGACCAAAATGTTCAGATTTAATAGAATATGGAAAACAACAGATTGGAATAAAACGCAACAGATCAATAGAATAGAATAGAATAGAATAGAATAGAATAGAATAGAATAGAATAGAATAGAATAGAATAGAATAGAATAATACATGATAAAATACAACCTTTTACAATAGAAAAGTCTTTTTTCATTTGAAAGGAGACATATTTTAAGCATCTATTTAGCATGTCCACGTTATTTCATTATACATTCTAGTTCCTGCTTTTTGTGTGACTTCATGATTTGACATTTGGAGAGTCATTTACATATCAATTACACTATTTTCCTCTTTTCTTTCTTTCAGTTGCTTTCCTGTTTCCTTCTGCATGTTAATGAGAGAGATTTCGTCTCGTCTCTGTCTTGCGCAGCACGAGGTTGCGTACGCCACGTGTGCTAATCACTGCAACCTCACTGCAACCTCACTGCCAGGCAGCACGCCGGCCGGGAGAAACGCTTAAACCTAAACAAGATTCTGGTACCGTCTGTTACGTTTGGATAGATTCAGTCCCAGGTGAGCCTGACCTGTTAACCGGACAGAACCTCGAGCGAAGGACCAGTCTGTAATTAGTGTAATATGGGTTGCTTAGGATAAAGTGTTTGGTAAACAACGGGCCGGCGGGAACCTGATGACATGAACCGTATTGTAGAACCAAACAATAAGACGCACATAATCAAGCGTGTAGAATATGTCAAAACACAGATGTTGTGTGGTGCAGCCGTTTGCGTGTAAACGTTATTTACTGAAGTAAGCTAATTATAAAAATAATACAATAACCACTGCGCTAATATTTATTATGCGTATATAAATGATATAAAGCCGTCTGCGCTTTAAGCGGTCTTGTGATTTGATTGATGAAAAGGCATTTAATGCATTTTTACGCTTTACCCGCATTTTTACGTTTTAACTGTCTTAGCAGCTGAAAACATTGGCTGTTATTATTTTAATGATTTAAATTAACAACAAATTACAGAATGCTGAAATAATACCAACATTGAAATAGACTGGGTTGCATTTCCTGTAGAGATTTGTGAAGATGTAAATATTCGCTCATATCTGAAAATTACATTTACGTCTCTTTTTGAGAATTTGCTTTAAATTATTTTTACAGTTTGATCACGTTTAGATTGATTGGTTGAATTTTAAACAGGCACATTTTTAAGCTTTCCTCGTACCTGTTACACACAAACATCTGTTGCTGGGTTTCTGTGTGTGGTCACATACCTTAATAGTTTTGGTCTGAAGTCTGAGTCCATTTAACGTGTTGATGGCTTTCTCTGCATCTTTTGGGTCAATGTAGTTGACAAAACCATAGCCAAGACTCTGTCCTGTTTTAACAAAAAGAGAAAAGATATGTCAGCTCAGTTTTTAAGGCGTTTGAACAGATACTCAACACATTTCTCTGATTACACATGGAAATATGCTTGTCTTTACTATCCCCTTGAAACACTTAATAATAATATAAACGCTAAATAAAAACTGCATGTAGAAAAAGACGTCATGAACACTTCACAATGTACACACAGCGTTAGCTTGAGTAGTTGTGATTGGTGTGTGTTTATGTTTAGAAAAAGCCTCAGACAGTATTTGGCTGAATAGTTTTGCTTTAACCTCTGTTAAGCGTCTGTTGTTCTGCAGACATCATCTGATGTTTGACTGCTAATTTGACTAAAGGGTCGTGCGCTACAGCTCTGTCCTCACTTTCCTCTTCTCTCTTTACAGATCTCGCCACACAAGCGGCGAAACTGGAGAACAGTTATCCTCATTAATACAAACAGACAGAGCTAAATCCACAGCGTACACACAAAGTGAATCGTAAATGTGAAACAGCGCCGAAACAAACACCAGCTGAAACTCGACGGGTTCCGCAGAGGCCGAGTGGAGAACCTCTCGCTGCCCTCACTTCCAACATCATGTTTTCTTGTCATTCTTTTTGGATTAGAAGGGATTAGCAAGTCCTCTATCGTTCATTAAGACCCCAGTTTGAACCCGAAATCTGCACTGTTCAAACCTGGAGCCCAGCAAACTGGGAACATTCTCAGAACATTGACTGACGTTCTCTGAAACAATTCTGTACACACAAATAATAGTTGTGTGTAGCATAGCTGCATAGTCTATAGTCTGATGAGAGAGTCACGTTGTGTCAGAGTTCATGTTGAAATGTTTTGCTAACAGGCTGGTGTTTTAGCAGAACTGAACACGTTAAAAAGTGCAGAAGCTCTAGAAAACTGTTGGACCTCTACTAGATACTTTACTGACGCTTTTGAGACTTGCTGTTGTCTCAGAGAAACAGCTGAGATCTTAAAGAAATCACCTTCATGATTTATCTCATATGAGTGATCCTGAAAATGAAGTTGTTGAGTTTGATGACAGTCATGGCTGTGGTTGTCAATGTTTTGGATACGTGCTGAGCTCTAAAGTGTGTGTGTGTGTGTGTGTGTGAGAGAGAGAGACGGCAGAAATGTAAGGTTTAGTGTAAATGAAGTGTATGTTCCATGCGCTCATGTGGAGCTTCAGGGGTGAGAACGGCTCTAGATAACGGTACATTCGGAGAACACGTCGAGAGAAGACAGACACTGAGAACTCTCTCTGCCTTAACTCCATCTCTCTCTCTCTCTCTCTCGCCACCATCTCACTTCTGTGCCTTTCTCTCTTTGTTTCCTCCATGGCCCTGAGCGCTTGGCCCCACGTTGGCATGCCCGCGTTGCCATTTTCATAGTGTGTATGTGTGTGTGTGGGCGGACGTGTGTGTAGACGGGAGTGTGTGTGTGAGAGTACAATAATGGGTTCATAAAACAATCTCTTTTGTACTGCCCCTCTGCCTGATGGCATTTCCATAACATCGCTAGAGGTGGTCTCTGCCTCCTTTGGAGTTCCTGCCTGAAGATAAGGTGAGGCCAAACGAGACCACCGCTTCAGTCAAAGGGATTTCACCCACGAGTACAATACACACACACACACACACAGAGCATTGCGACAGTGGAGATCTCAGTGGGGGGACTAAACCAGGCTTTTCTAAGACAGAGAAAACACAATACACACACCTACACACACTCGGGTTACAATGATTGTTGTTAAACTGAGTCATATTCTTAATATTTTGAGAAAATTAAAAGCGAACCCCTTAGTGTGTTCATTAATTATTAATTTAAGTGCATAATTTCATTATTAGTCTTTGTAGTCGATGACAATACAGAGAATAAAATCATCCTTCCTTTAAAGAAAAGAGGCTGCAAGTTGTTTTGACAATCTCTAAGGGCCTTTTTTTGGCAAGGCAATTATTTAGCTAATTTAATTTCCCCACGAACAGACACATTAACAGAACCTTAAAATGATCCTCTCTATTTAATATCTCATAGCTCATCTGTGCTCCGTAACAGAGCAGAGGCAAGACCTCAAAGAAAAGATGTAATATTGCGTACACACACACACACACACACACACACACACACACACACACACACACACTGCTGTGTGCTAGTTGGTGTAGTCTGTCATAACAGAAACCACCTCTATAATAAACAACACAACAGCCAGGTTCCACACACACACACACACAGGCACATTGCTTAAGGACACATAAACACAAATTCGAATGGTTAATGTTAACACACACCTAAATGTGCTTTTCACTGTTAGAGGTTTTATTCTGTTCAGCTAAATTAAAAAGACCGTTTCATTTTGTTTCATTCTGTTCTGGGTGATTTCCAAAAACATTTAGAGCTGATCGGAGTCACAGCGAGAATGTCTTACACACACACACTCACACACACACACACGTCTTTGTACAGCACCAGTAAATGATCTTTACAGTTAATGTATTTATAAATCTAACCCAGGCGGGACGTTTAATAAAAGTAAAGTCATTTGCAGCCTTTGTATGATGAAATTTCATTATCTTTGCAGCTCAACAAGTGAAATATCACCCACAAGTCTGGTGCCGTCATCCACAGAATCAAACGCCAGCACAGAACTGCGGGTCAAGTTCCTAAAACAGCTAAACCCATGTAAGTTGTTCTGAGTCGCATGTTTACATGCAGTTTGACAAATCTGTGTTTGTGTGCGTGTGTGTGAAAAGAACTGTATTGCATAAATTTACACGCATAAATTGCCAACTGTAATTATTACACTGCAATTATTTTGCTTTCTTTCCTTTTTATAGAAATATAATGTGTTACTATGTAAAATATACTTCTATTGCATTTAATCTATTGCAATATTGAAAATATTTTAAATATTAATCAACAGCATTAAAGCTGCATTATGAAACTTGACTCAATGCCGCCACCTTTGTTTGAAACGTAAAATTGAACGTTAGTTGCAAAGTTATTTTCTTAAAGTGTATAAGTTTAAATTTTAAACAAGTTACAACTACAAACTCCGTATCACTTTCTGTTTACAGACAGACATTCCCTGTGAAATCAAACCTGACAGCTTAAATTCTAAATCATTATTATAGACTTACTGGTGTGAACTGAGGTACGGTAAGACGGCCGGGTTCAAATCTAATCTGTTATTCAGTTTCTCAATAATTGAGTTTTGTTCCTTTTTAATAATAAAAAGTTACAGATTGCAGCTTAGCACAGAAACACAAACCGTCTATATCACACATATACTTCACAGAAAAATGTACATAAAAGACACTCTGTGTATTTAGACAACATATGTGTACAGACACCTACACACAGAATGTATCTATTCACACACACAGATCATATACCCACGCAGAGACAGCGGATGAATAAACGCTCAAAGACACAATCTCTTCAGCGCAGCCACGGTTACCTACAACGCATGCCACTGTAGGTACCACAGAAGGTTATGGCCAGGTCTGCATCATGAATACATTAATGGGAAAAGTGGGAATCACACGGAATGTTTCATGGCAAAGGCAGAGCTCTGCTATAAGAAATATGTGTTGTGTAAATGTTTCATAGATTGTTTGATCTGCAGAAATCTGTGATTGTTTTCTGTGCTGCGCTTGCATCCTTTCTGATAGCTGTGTGCCGTTTGCATCAAATCCCAGATACGATTCCCTAAACAGAATCAGCCGTAGACACAGATTATTGATAAGCAGGAACATGCAATTGTTTAAAGCTGCAATCTGTAAGTTTGTCTCTTTGTCACCATCTCTGTCTAAAACATGACATTGCAGGTCTCTGCTACACATGTATGTTAAAGTCACATAAACATTTCTCAGAAAATCTGATCTGAGCTCAAGTTATAAATCAATAGTATAAACTTACAGTTGTGAGTCAAGGTAAGGGAAGGAGATTATTTTAAACACCAGCCTTATACAAACTTGCTCAATAACTGATTTTTGTTCAGTTTCAATCAAAGGAAGTTATGGATGGTTGTTTTAATAAAAGCCCATTACAGCTACGCAATAAACATGAAACGACAAAGCAAAAGAGAATTACCTCTATGCTGTTTAATTAGTATAATGGTTACATTAACTTATATATTTTAATTGTCAATTACAATTGCAAACTGAATTGATGCATTGCTCTTTTAATGAGCTTTTAATGAGTGTGGATTTCCATTTTTCCAGCTCTCTCTGTTCCCCAGCAGGAACGACGCGCAGTTAAATTTGGAAACATTGGAAAGGCTTTTTCAAAGACAATGCTTAACACCAATTAAAAGGATATTTTTCACAAATAAACAGCTTATGACTATTAGTGTGTGTAGGCTCCTGATGGGATTTTCATTGCGATGGGACACGACAGAGGCAGTAGTGTTACAGTAATGCGAGAACGCTTGATCAAGACTAGAGCCCTGTTCCAAAACCTAGGGAGTGTCTACCAACTGCATGCCTACTGCTTACACAGACATCTTAACCATCCTGCCGCCTCTTAAGGGAGTGAAATTGAATGCTCTACGCAGACAGCCGCTCATTCTGAGGAGGTAATGATGCGATACTGTAAGTTTGTACCGTTCATTATAGATCATAATGTATAATAATCAACAATTTAACTGAATTTGTTGCATTGCATTCTGGGATTGATTGTAATACTTTAAAGCTGCAATCTGTAACTTTTCACCATCTCAGTTTAAATTCTCAACGACTGCTGTAAGAACAAGCTACACGATTTAGTAGCCAGATCATCATCTTTCTGTTTACAGGTGTGACATAACCAGGCAGATGAATGATGTCACGATGCATTTTCAAAATCAATAAATCATTACAGTAACCCAGCATTTAATCTGTCACATACTTGCTCAATAAGTAACTTTTGTTGGTTTTTAACCCAAAACTTTACAGCTGCAGCTTTAAAAACACAGCATACATATGTGAATGTTTATGTATGTTCATGCATTACATATGTGTAATGTTTATGAGTGTTTGTGTGATGGTAAATATGTGTCTGATTATGTGTAGTTGTGTTCATTTATCGTACATTAAGATTATTGACGTAAGCTCTGTTTTTTTTCCCCAAAGACTATCAACAACAGCCCCATGACCGTGAGGATGATGATGAGGAAGGGCAGGGGTAAGCTATCCCCTCTCAAGGTTTCTCTTCTCCCTGAAGCGTTTGAGGGGCACGCTGAGTTATATGGGAGAAATGAGATGTTTCTCTCCACTAAATTCAGGCTGTTTGGAGTGGCAGGCTGCGTTTGAAGAAGCCGTATTTGAGCCATTACGCCTCTTCCATCTGCAGCGGGATCTGAAGTGTGTGAGATGATAAAATGAGTGTGTGTCCGGTGGGTGTCCTTCGCCTGTCTCTCTCACACACACATACACACACACTTTTAGCTTCACGCTTCGTATCATTTATAATAATTCCACACACACGCATGTTCCTTAGCGCTCAACGTGATTTATCATCAAAGCTTTGCACATGAAAGATGTTATATTTGACTGATTTTCGCTGTTCTGCAGCTTGGCAGTCAGCTAAAAGTCTTCGCTGGATTCGCGCTAATTTCCCCCTCTCCGTACATCAATTGTTGATACATAATTTAAAGGCCCAGTGCTTCCATTGATTGAAAATGAGCTGAACATTGTAGCAAACACAACACCGCCTCCAGCTACGCACCCCTCCCCTTCAAACCCTCCGGCGGCCATGTTGTGTACAGTTGCAGCTCCCTGAAGCTGGAATCAGCTGGAAAACTGAAACCAGCATTCGTGCGAGAGAGAGAAGCACAGTGGACGCGAGATGACAGGTGAACGAACGCTTGACACTAACGCACCTTGATTCCGAGAAGCTCTCCGGCTACAAACGGGGAAATCTGTTTGGATAGACTTAAATTTAGTCACATTTAGGATGTGGAAGGCAAAAAGAAAGGAAGGACAAAAACCATTTCAATTTGTCAAAACAAATGTATCACCGCTGTTGCCAGCCTGACATTTTGCCCTTGTTGCTACAGCTTCCCAAAACAGAGATTGATCCCTGCAGGAAAAGAGATTTCAAAGACATTTTTATTCCATCTTAAGGGCATTTTATGTTATATGTGTTAAGCTGCTAATGTTGCTTGTGATGTTGTCATCTCTCGTGTTCAGGCATTCTCAACACCTCCTGAGACGACTGACAAAGACAGGATGACACTTTCTTCAGATTACAGCTTTGGCTGTGACGGTATGTTTGTGGGCCGTTTTGGACAAAATGGGGATGTTTGCGTTCGGCCTGAGCTCCAGAGTGGCTATTCTTACCTAAAGCACTTTTAACAAAATAAAGCCATTCATTTCATTATTAAAGGGGTGAGGTTTCACTCAGTTTATATAATGCATGTAAAATAGGTTAGCCACGAATAGAGCTCAGCCTGAATAAATGTGTCTGGTTTGCAGACATTAATTCCAGGAGGGAACTCATTTTTTTAGTGTACAAATTTGCAAATTTCCCCCAAGTTGTTCTGGACCACATTAAAGTAAATACTTTTAGATTTGTTAACATCGCCTCTGATTGGTCAAAGACACAGCAGCCGTGAAAGACGCAAGCATTCCAGCATACGAGCTTAGCGAGTGATGCAACACTTTTAGTGGCCATTAGCGTCCGGTTACCGTCAGAACTTGCGATTACCGCATGCCATTTAAAACCAGCTTTATGTTATTGGTGACCGTAAACACGCAGCATCTGAGTTTGTGCCGCATTAGGGCTTGTATAATGTCTAAAGACGCCAACTTCTGACTTAACAACTTTTCTAATTAGCTTAGTGATATTCCATCAAAAGGGACAAAAGCTGACTGAAGTGTAATTAGATAATATAAGGTGCAATGAGATAAATCTCTGTTCTTAATGCTGTTTATCACTGCATCTAATAGCTATAATTCAGCCCATTTGTACATAAAACACTTAAGGGCTGCCTAAGTGCTCTCCCAGACAAAAGCATCATTCTGATTGGATTTGCATTAGAGATTCATGTTTCGCTAAGAGGTTGTGTAAACCCGTTAGCTTACCTGACCCTGCGTAAACCAAAGGCCTCTTTCCGTTCGTACCGCCCTGCTGGTTTTGTTATCAAATTGCTGCGTGACTGCATTTAAAACTGCGATCTATAACTTTTGTGTTGCCATCACTGTGTGAAACATAACATTGCAAGTTTCTTACAAGTTATATTTGCATGCTTATTGTTTTATGCATGTTGGTCAAATGTAACCAAAAACATTTCCAAGGAAATTGTACCTGACCATTATAAATCATTATTATAAGCTTACCATTGCAAATTAGGGTAAGACGAGGTGAATGTTTTGAACACTGATCTGTTATGTACTTGCTCAGTAATGAATTTTGTTTGTTTATAGCTAAAAAAATTTACGGATTGCAGTTTTAAAGTCCTGCGTGTTAAACACTGGAAAGTAAGCGCTGAACTTCCGCAAAGCTTTGGCCTTTTGTCAAATGACACCGTTGTTAATGTTTGCGGAGCGTCGTTCTGGTATCGCACAACCGCTGGTTCCCTCGTAAGCCCTACTGTAAATCCATCTGAAACCGTGACTGTGTTTTTGCTGTGCCAGGCTGGCGACAGCTGGAAGACACAGGAATCTCCCACCCCCCGGTTTCCCCCTCTGCTGCGCTGGAGCCCGCGGCGTGTTGGCGTGTAGCCTGCAGTGTGTGGGCTGTCTGGGAGGAGTGCGCGCGTGGAAACGAACGGAGCCCCTGCAAATCTGGGACACCCCGACGGAACGACGTCAGAGCCCGCATTAGATGACAACACTGGCAGCCACCCCAGGGACCGCTGAGATCCTACGCTCTCCTGGAGCTGCACGACGCCAGCGGCTAATGCCAAGCTAACCACAAGGTAACGTTTGTGACTAACCTCACAGGCTAGTCAGATTGCCGTTATAAAACAAAGAGTTACAACTCTGAATTCTGATTGGACGAGCCACGTTCAAAGCCGCTTAAAATGCAGATAAACCCGCGACTGCACAGTCTACATTAACAGCCCAATTTGATTTGTTGCTTGGCAACATTAAACAGCCTGCATTTATGGTAATGAATTACTTGCTGGAAAAGCTGATTTTTTTCCCCCTTGATAATTATAAATAATAATTTTTAATGATTTTACTATGGGTTACACCACTTAACTGTGGTAAAGTGACTTCAGGAAGAGATTTCAGATAACGCTGCGGTTAGGGTTTAAACAATCACTTGATAATGGATGTTTTTGTTGTATTTTTAGCCAATCTGTTCCATTTATTTGTAGATGGAACAGAAGAGGAACAAAGAGGGTGTCAAGAGGAGTGAGAAATGTCATGAACCAGATCTGAACTCGTCACCCACATCAGAACCAAGGCTCAATATGTTGGACCACTAAAGAATATTAGCACAGGATGCTGAAGCTCTGATGCGGTTGGCGTTCAGACGTTCAGACGGACCTCTCAGTGAACCAGGTAAATCAAAAACAAAAATGTAAAAGAGAGAAAATAAAGTCTGTTTTTCCATGACCACTTTATAAACCCAACGGAGGGTAAATCGCCCTCTGTGGAACAAGACAGAAGATGATGGCTTATTTTTCTGTTCCTGTTTGTCTCTGAAATTGGGATGGTGACATTGTCAAACTATGTAAATGAAGCCTGAATGTTTTACTCGGAATAACTTGTCATTTACTTTGTTTACTCTGGGCTGAATTTGGAGCGTATCACAGTGCTGAATTATGGCAGGAAGTTCATGTTCTCGGCAGATAGCTCCTTCCTGCTAGTCTATTTAATTTTCTCCCACTACCAATTTTACCTGTGTGATTGCACTGTTCAGATCCCACACAGCGTTTTTTTGGTTTAATTTGGCCTTGCGCTGTTTTAAACAGGACACGACAAAACATGGAAAACAGTTCATGTTTTATTTCTCCAGCTCCAGACAAATGTAGAGCGTGTTTGACATGGAGGTTTTTTATACGTTCGTAGCGGTCTAACACTTTCTGAGGTGTTTCAAACCTCAACATGCTTCTGCAAACATCAAGCACAATGAATTTTTCATGGCGCTACATCTGCCTTTCCCCGCAGTTTTCCTCAGAAGGATGTGTGAGATCCAGCGCATCTGTGAAGGAACAGGGAGATGTTTCTGGCTTGAATTCAGACGGTGGTCAGTTTTGGTGGTTAGTTTGATTCGCCTGACCCGACACGCTTGACGCGTAGAATCGTACCAGCGTGACCGTTCCAGACCGGTTCCTGAGGCGTGCGATCGGACCGTAGTGATTAGAATATTCAGTGTGTGATGTAATCAAACTGCAAAATTCAAATCTTCTTTCCTAAGCGTTTGTCATTTATATGCATGAAACAGCTGCTCAGACTGTCTTTTCAACCTCACAGTATGTTTTTCTTCATGTTTTACAGACATTCAAACCACAGAATATCAAGGACAACATTTCCAGGTCGTGTCATCAGTCCTGCTGAAGAGACCAGAATAAATTCTTGTAGTAGTCTAGGCTGGTTTATGCTGGTTTTGGCTGCAGTGGGATGTCTGTGGTATGTATGGTAGTGACCAAAATATATTCAAATCAGTTTTCCAAAAAGTAATATTAGACTGGTTGTGAGGTTTTTTTTCATAAATATCAGATATTCCCAGATAATAGTGAGCATATTTGTAAACATTGGCTAATGTTGTTTAAAAGTTTTCTCTTTTTAAATGTTAACATTATTTTTAACTTTTATACAGTATATCCTATGTCAAAACATTATTGTTAGTTTGCTAGTAGAATGTTTTAAACAGTACAGCATTGAAAGAATACATTTTGAATAAACAAGCATTAATGTTAACTATTTATTTTCTCAATCTCTGAGGAGCACAAGTGTGGCGGCCGACGCGGGCTGATCTCCAGTCAGTGAATACAGACAGAGCCATATATGCTTCAGTAGTGATGGCAGCTCAGTGTGGCTTTAAGGTTAGCATGCGCTGAGCTTGGCATCAGACGGCGGGCTGCGGGTTCGAGTCGACAGCGTGACAGATGGTCGGGTTGTGTACCTGAACAAGCAGTCGCACAAAGCAGACAGGCGCTTTTGATGTAAACCGCACAAGTGTTAAACACAGAGCGAGCCGATAGCAGCGGCGCAGCCTCTGCCAGGCCATTAAACAGCAACAATAGCATCTGTGGACTGGGCAAGAAGGGGAAATAATGAAGCAAAATGGCAGGCGACAAAACAGGAGTGCGAGCGATAACGCGCGGCCGGCGCACAGGGGGCGCGTCGTTTCTCGTGTGCCATTTTTAATCGCACGCGGTAATTATTTCCCGCGTGGGGAATATGAACAGCAGATGATGTCGCTCTTTTTTCGCCTCCTCATCAAATGGAGAATCACGCGCGCAATCAATTCACACGGCCGCCGCGACGCGCTCCTTCGCCGCCGCGTCATTATAAACACAATCGCGTTCATTTCCGTGCAGAAAAGAAGCCAGAGAAAGTGACAAGGATCCAATTCTTTCCCTCCACGAACCGCCGCTTTGCCATTTTTTTTCCCCTTTGTGCCGATAGCCAGAAGCGTTAACGCTTTCTTAATGTATTCCATTAAAAGTTTTCATTCAATATGCTTCCCGGCTCGGGAAGAAAATCACCTTGCCTCCCTATGGGCCGTGTGTTTATCCTCGCTATTAGCGGCGAACAGTGATGCTGAGACAGCAGCACTGGCTGGGATGTGTGCATTTTGAACAGGGGATTTTCAGCTCGACTCGAACCGCTATAAACAAAGGCTTTCCGCTAACTTAGCACCATAACCATCTGCTGGCTGCGGCATCTCAACAGTAATGATTTCTGAAGCGCACGAGTCTCTTTCTGCTGACAGTTTACATAATCGCTGATAAATATCGGCCCGCTGCTTTTTTATTTTATTCACAGCGTATACATAAATAAATTATTCTCTGCGTGTTTTGTGTAATGCATCGACCAGAAATTCATAGATTTATTTGTTTGGGGTTTGATTTAATGATAGTGTGTGTGTGTGTGTTTAACTACAGGCACTGTTAGGCCTCACAGTTTTGTTTTTTTTATTGAAACTGTTTTTGTTAAGGTCACATTAATGCTGTCATCAGATTGTTTTGTATTTAGCAGCCTTTTGACTATTTTTATGTTTATTGATATTTTTATGAAACATAAACCTATGATACTAACTATTATTTATTTGGACTGTTTTTTAATATATGTTTTAATGAAATTAGTGAATATTAATTGTGTGTTTTAGATGCATCAAATGCATGTATCCAGCCTTAGGAAGTAAAAAAAGGTAATTTTGACATTTATTATGTTTGTTCTTAATATTAAACCATTACGTCCTTATGAACAAATGTTATTTTCATCATAAGAATAACGTTTTTGACATGTTCTGAGAATGTTTCCTGTTAGCGAACATTTCACCGTGGTTTTCCAGGGCTGGAGAACAGCGTTTGTGGCAAACGGTACTTTACTGCGTCTCATCAAAGCTGACAGGAGCGGGGGAAGCGAAAAGAGAAGAGAAAAGCCTGTCTATTACGCTGCAAAGGCCCGACGCTGCTCACCTTGTCGGGGGAGCCGTCACTGGCTTTTCAACTGCTGTGTAAAAGGCTCGGGTACATCAGAGTTCTTTGAGAGGCTGAGAAGTGACTTCTCGTTGACGTTCGTAGCCTGTAGATGAAAGCCAAATGTGGCGTCGCGAAGACCGATCCGGTCAAATATTATGACATGGAGTTGCACGTACAGTCTCTCACGCCCGCGATCTATTTGGAACCCGGACGGCAGCTAATAACGCAGCACACAGAACTCGCGGGCGCTCTGCTTTTACAATGATCAAGAGGCGATTTGTTAGCTTAAAATTCTGAACTAGGAAATTGCACCCCGGGGAGGCCGTTGCAGCGAGTCTGAGCTGCGTTTATGATGCGCTGTGTGTTTCTCCGTCTAAACGAGGACACAGCGTGAGGACTGTGAGTGCTCTGAATATGGCGTCTCTTAAGGCATCTTATATTCCCCAACTTTATCGCGTTCGACAACTAGCAATTTAATAAAGCTCTTCCCAGATTCCCAGAACTTGCATAGATTTCCCTCATGTAAACATACAGACTGCAAAATGAGCATGTGTCACTTCTCATAGCTCTGCTTCTAATGACGATTCTCTTGTCCAACCATCTGACTCCTTGGCAATGAAATATCACAAAACCTGTGGTCAAGAGCCAAGAGTCTCTCTCTCTCGCACGCTCTCTCTCTCTCCTTCCTTTTGTCTAAAAACCAGTGGCTTTAGGCCTGGGCCTGTTTTAATGAGATTATCCAGAGCGAAGTGTCACTAAGTAGGATATAAAATGGAGGCCATTATCTGGCATTATCTCCAAGCAGCTTCTCTATCCATCTGCTTACCACCCACATAGTCACTACGGTGGGATTATAACTCTGATTAGCAGGGGAGTGCTGCTTAAACACCTCTATGTCTCTCTTCCTCTCTCTCTCCTCTTTATTTTCTCTGGGCTCTGTAAACAAAAGAATAGTTTCTCATCTCTGAGGATTGCAGTTTGACTGTCTGGTGCTAAACGGACCCAACCAAGAGATGGGGTGAGTGTAGCGTAAGATTTTGGTACAGCAGAGCTATTTTTCTTTGAGTCTAACTCTGAGTGTTTACTTGTAGTTTTTAAGCTATTAACCAACTGCTGGTCTCTTTAAACCCACAATCCCAAATCAATATAAAACAAAATAATAAATAAAAGCTTAAACCCGACTCGTTTGCCGGTTTAAACTAGTTTCCAAAACCAGCAAATCGTTGTAATATATTTAAACACATTTAATCCCAGCATGTTTAGCCTCTTCTAACAGCATGTTGCTGCATACAGTTTGTCATTTGTATTTCTGTTTAATGTTAGTACCTGTGATTTTGTCCCGAACCAGTTTGCAGGACTCAATCTCCCCGATGCTGCCGAACAGACTGCGAAACTCCTCCTGGGTCATGTTCTGCGGCAGGTAGTTGACGATGAGGTTGGTCTTGCTGTCGTCGTTGGACCCGCCGGTCTGCATGGGCGACGGGCAGCTGCGACTGTTGCTGGACGGCCCATTAGCTGTGGCGGAGTTCGGCCCGTTCGTCACCTGAGGCTCCATGTTGCTGATTATCTGCAGAAAAAATCATTGAAGGTCATCTCATGTCATCTCATCGAGTTCATTCACAAAACATTTATGCTATCAGGTGTTGAAATGATTAAAGCTGCAATCTGTAACTTTGCCTCTTTTTCGCCATCACTGTCTGAAAGATGAAATTGCATGTTACTGTACATGTACATTACGTACGTTTTGAACTTTCAGAAACAGAATTTTGTTCGTTTTTAAACCAAGAAGTTACGAATTGCAGTTTTAACAGATGCATTTAAAATCTGTGAAATTACTGATATTTCAGATAAAGGGTTTGTGGGATAATCTGTTGTTCACAGCTGCAACTGTAACAACTATTAACTTGGAAAACCTCACAGATAGATTCTGAATAATACAATGCGTGACACACTTAGGAAAAACTGTTTATGCATCTCCTGACTTTCTGTAGCTTTCTTCCAACCCCCCCAACCTCCTCCAATCTCTAACAGTTATATTTTTGAGATTGGCTGTGCGTTTTGATGGCTGGTTCAGTCTGACAGCGTAACAATGGCAGCCCTTCAGCGTGGAGAGACTGTCATGGCAAACTGTGTTTGCTGCTGGTTTAGCCGTGCGCTTTTAAGAGCAGATGTTTGAAGAGGAGCTCGCTGGCCCTGGGGAAGACGGAACAGAGACGACCCTCGTCTGCGATGCTTTTCCTCAAACTTTGCATTTTAAGATTATTCCACGCTGCAGCTAAATGTATTCATGCATTTGCATACAGAATGTTTGTGTGTGTGAGTGTGTGTGTTTAATTTTGTCACCTGACTCTATTTAAGGGGGTTGGGTGACATTAAGAATCGTGTCATATTTTGACTGTCAGAAGGGTTGAATATATGCATTACACAGATGTGTGTGTGTGTGTGTGTGTCCTGACTAGGCTATAGGGACCAAATGTCCCCACAAGTGTTAGAATATCAGTAAATTTTCACCTTGGGGATATTTTTTAGGACTCCATGAGGAAAGAAACTTATAAATTATACAGAATGATCTTCTCAAATAGTCTAAAGCTGCAGAAAGTTTTCTGTCAGGGTTGGGTTAGTGTTGGGAAGTAAATATACAGTTTGTACAGTATTAAAAAACATGTCTATGGCAGCTTCCTGTAAACTGTTTAAAATTTCACAGTGTTTGTGTGTGTGTGTGGGGGGGGCAGATATTTCTGGTTGCGTCCTTTAATAGCGGCGCTTCATGAGATCCACTCAGGGGATCAAAACAACAGCTACGTCAGTTTGAGCAGCACGTTGACTTTAGCTTTAACACCTTTTATAACACATGAGTCTGACCTTCTCAGCCTGTCTGGATGGACACTGAAGAGTCCAGTGACACGGCCATCATGTGCCGTGTGTTTCAAAGCCACTGCCATGTTAAACTAAACTATGGTACCATTTTTGCACACTGTATTTCAATGCAGAAAGCTGTCTTGTTTTTGAAACCCCACAATCCGGTTCACCGGGCATTAATAGCGCTTCAACAGCACTTTAAATTACAGAGAAATAATAAGAAATGAATAAACATGGATTACAGCAGCAGGCCTGACAGGATTGTAGCTGCTTCTAGATAATATTCACTTCTCTTCCTCTGACTGGATGCAGTTTAATCTAGATCTAAATCTGCACACAGAGCGAAGCAAAAGCACTAATGGTTCCTGCTGATAGATTCAAGAGTGCAAAATAATAGAGATGGTGAGAAAAAAATGGATCTAAGCTGGAGTTTAGCTGGGGTTTATTTTTAGCCCTCTGAAAAAAACACCCGCATTGTGAAGTTCGATTCTCTTTTATCATTGTGGGCATATTTAGAAAGGTTAACCTTTTTCTGGTGCCGCGCTATTGTTTGCACTCTGAATGTTTTGAGAAACATACTGGCACAATTAAAATGATGATAAAAACAAAACAACTGTGTGCGTATTATCCAACATATCAGTCAAAGCAAAACGCCCTAAATTGTTTGTAGCGTTTCTGCAGCCTGATTTATGAAACGTTTTACAAATGCCTGATTCTGCTTTTATTGCGCAGTTAAATTTCTTGTGTTTTAATCACAAATGTTTGTGTTTTTCCTGGCAGATGTCACTGATGTCACACAGATTGCTGGTGAGGACAGATTTTTCCAGAAACATTTTTGCTGTGCTGGTTAAAAGTCTCTTTGAATCCTGATCGCAATCACAAGTAAAGTGGTATAAATACGTTTCTATCTTCTGCGGTAGGTGCAGGACCATAAAATGTTCATCCAGTAATTGCACTCGGATGTCCTACCTGCCTGTAAACCATATATTTTTGCAAACATTCATGCACAACTACAGGAGGCTACAGAACTACAACTATTTGGAGACCATTCTGTACAGAGGGGGTGGCTAAGGTAAGATCTTACGTTCTTATGCTTGGCGTCTTTGAATATTGCATAACTTTAACCAACATCCATAAAGGTAATCAACTATCCTGTTATGATAAATCACTATTCATGTTAAATAAGAGTTTATCTATGATAGTTTCTGTAAGTAGTTACAGCAGACCCTGCCATTTGACAATGAGATTTTGGGATCGATTTCTTTGCCTCTATTTTTACTCTTTGTGTTCGTTCACCTTTTCCAGTGTGACAAACAGAACAAAGCTGCCTGCAGCCCCTAGGAGGGCCATCTGCAGCTTGCAGGATATGCATGTAAATGGACCCGGTGCTGCGCTTCTCTGCGGCAAAGAGGGATGAAGCGGCACAAAGGGACAAAATAGCCATCGCCGCAGCAGGTCTTGATTGGTGCGTGTGCGCACACGTTTATTTGTGTGTGTGAGGAGGACTTATTAAACCTGCGTGCCGCTCCCGCTGCGCAGCGATTCTCTCAGGAAAAAATAAACGCTCAAAGCTGGTGGGATGAGAGCTTTGAATATTCCGGAAAAGAAGCAGATGTAAGTGGACATCTTTCATTTTGATTTCAGGGACCTGTTGTGTCTCGATAGCCAATTAAAGACCCGCTTTCCTTTCCCATACACTTACAGCTCATAAATGTGGCCTTATTATGCTCCAGTGTTTGAATCGCTGTTGTTGTCATATTGAGAAGGGCAACTGTTCTTCTGTGTTCAGTATCGCTGGATTTCTGCCTCAGAAACTGGCAGGGGTCAGAGCAGCGAGTTTGAGTTGCTTATTTACTTATTGGACGATGGTGTCTTTTTGGCCACTATTTAAACACCTGTATCCACACACAGGAATTAAATGGGAAGTTACATGTCAGATGGAGGAATTAATTAAGCGATAAAGTTGTTATCCCAGATGTCAGCTGGGACTGTTTACTCAATATAGTCACTTAAAAAACGGTGAACAACTTTATTATAATGTTATTTTATTAAGCATATGTATTGGGTGCCAGACTTTCATTGTAAGATACAGTCCCTGACAAATCAACTAAATTTAATAGTTAAAGCTACAATCTGTGACTGTTGCCTCTCTACCGCCCCCTCTGTTTGAAGCATAAAATTGCAGGTCACTCTCTGAATCTTTTATTATGGCAGGCTGCAGCCAAACTAACAATTCATGGAAATTCCAACCTGACCAATCAAATTATAAGTCATTATTTTAAACTTAAAATAAGGAAATTGTGCTGAACGCTGATCTGTCATGTACTTGCTTAAAAACAGATTTTTGGTCATTTTTAACAGATTGCAGCTTTAATATCAGTTAAATACACGGCGGCTAAATGAACAGGTGTCACATAGTAATTGTTACAGTGTTGTGTATTCTTGCATGACATGAATCTACATCAGGACCAAATGTAGATTATGTACATCTGGAGTAGATTAGCTACTAAATCTGTTTCATTAAAATTTGCCTAAAGAATATTTTATAATGTTTGTGTCTCTTTTACAGGTGGAGTGATTTCAGGCATTTTGCTGCTTTCCGCTCAGGTGATTAAATGACGGCTCCAGTTTTCCAAAACCACCTTCCTAGATACGTTCGTTCCAACTTAAACAGAAAAATGGCAGAAAGTGTTTGATTGGCTGAAAAAGGTGGGCCGCTCCTCTGTATCAGCCTATAAGAAGAGACGGGACACGGAGACAGGTGTGATGTCGTAGGACATGTAATCAGTGCCATCTGTCAGGTAGTGAGAATTTTAAAGCGTGATATTTTTA
Source organism: Yasuhikotakia modesta (assembly GCA_036877545.1). Classification (NCBI taxonomy): domain Eukaryota; kingdom Metazoa; phylum Chordata; class Actinopteri; order Cypriniformes; family Botiidae; genus Yasuhikotakia; species Yasuhikotakia modesta. The sequence continues at coordinate 19,075 of JBAJNP010000320.1, forward strand.
AAAAACGCTTTGAGCAACTTGAACTGCTATAGTAAGCTATAAACGTCACTGAAAATCTCTGGTTCAGATGTGAGCTGGGCCAAAGCTTAGCTTGTTCTATCTATTTGTGTTTTAGCAGCAGCAGGCAGCGAGACGGTTAGTTAGACAGACAGACAGGCAAAGCGAGCAGACAGGCAGACAGGCTAAGCCATCACAAAAGCCTTAGTGTCAGCTGGAGGACAGACATCATCTTTTCTTTTATTCAACTGAACAGTACCCACAGATTACACTGCTTTAGTTTTTCAAATACAGTGGCAGATTTGCAGACTGTTTCTGCGTGCTGCTCGGCTCGGCTGGAGCTACGAGCGTGTGTGTGTGTGTGTGTGTGTGTGTGTGTGTGTGGATGCCGGAAGATAGACGCTCTGCCACTCTGTCTTACATAAGTGCCGTAGAGGATGTCAGGACGAGATAAAAATACAGGTTCAACCAGTCCAATGTCCCTGAGTCACACGAAACCAAAGGTGTGTGTGTGAGTGTGTTCACAGCACTGCAGATAGATTCATTTCGGTGTGTGTCGCTGATACCTGCCATTTCAGCACGGCACTTTAATGGCCTTATTAGCTAAGATGATAAAATGTCAGGTGTCTGTTCTGATGTGTGTTTTTACTGGTAATGCTGTCCAGTCATTACGGCGGCCCTCTGATGCCGCTTTTTCTTCCTATAGGTCTCTGCTCTTATTTACAGCAGCATACAGGAGAAAACATTCACAATAATCCTCAGCTTCAGACAGAGGAGAAAATAAGGAAGCATTGGGCCTTTACTGGGTACAAATCCAACTACATTTACAAATGCAAACCAAATGCAAAATTAATTTGGCTGCGATCTGAGGTGACTGGGAATAAATGAAACTGTGTTTTTACAGTTTATACACGTGCACCACAAACACAAGACAATTAAATGATGCACAGACATTATACATATTCACAACATCCGCCCATATTACTGTATGTTTTTTTTAAGTAGCACAGATTATGTTTTTGTCACTTCCCCAATAATATTAAGAATAATAGTAAGAACTAATTTTGTAACACACAAGTCATGTTGTAGCCTGGACACAGCCTCTGTTTCACAGCAGTAACACAGCAGATATTATTAGGGTGAAAATGGCGGTTAGTGGCGGCAGTGTCCTTACCATCTTTGGCTGTGTCAGCAGTCCCTTCTCAGCCCAGCCCTGGAGCTGCGGCAGGTCTGCCTGACGCCACTGAGTCTCTGTCGATCCCTAGGGAGGGGGGCAGGGTCAATATTCAAACACGCCCATTTTCTCCATACCAAACAAACACTCCTGACGGTCTCCAGGCACACTAAAACACGCAGGTGGCATCGGTTTGTACTCGAATCACACGTAAAACTATTTCAATTTGGCTGGATGTAGTTTTATTTATGCCAGCGCTTCACATTTTGGATTTGGGTTGTATAGGGGCTTGTAGAAAACGGGTGCTATAGAAAACAATTTATTCCCTTATGAAATTGAGGTTATTTTTCATGCTGTCGACCATAGGGGGAAAAAACCTGAACTAATTTTTGCAGAATACAAGAGAAAAAGTAGATGGTGAAAAACTGCAAGCTTTTGACTGCAGTTTTAATTTGGGTTTTTCTGACAAATTCAGCTTCGTAAACAAGACCTTAGAGGACCGATCCAGAGCCTGCCGCCATCACAGCTTGAGCCATGAAGCTAACGGTGAAAACAGCCAATTTAGGAAAAAAGGACTCTTAGTGTGACCTTTCCATTGGATGGATGGAATAGAGGAGGGGTGTAATAGGAGGCATCCGGCACTACATGAACGAGGGACACTTCTGATCAGATAGGAGAGAGAGGAAAGGGCTCCATGCTGTCTGCAGATCTTTAAAACAGTCATGTAAGCGCCCAGGTGTCGGGATTTAGCCAGAAATGGGCTGTCAGCAGAGGAACGAGAGGAGCGAGGGATGGGGTGTGCAGGTGTATCACTGACAGCTCTTATTTGGGGCATGGGGGTGTAATTTAAAAAAAGAGCCTCATGGGATCGTCTTTTTAATCTCATGTGCCACCTTGGTTTTAGTTGTAGTGAGGACCGCAGGGTGTAAGATCACACTTTTATTGTTCATGTGATGAAACATCAGCGTACATTCAGCTTCAAACCTCATTTCCATGTAACTTATGTGTGTTCTTCTTTCTTAGTGATACAACATCATGTCCACCAACCAACCCAAGACTTCACATCCACACGCTGAAACTCTGGAAACGAGAAGCGCGGTGACACAGCCGACTGACGCATCAGATTTTTGTGGTGAATCATTCACAGTTAGGTTTAAAAACGCTCGCTGTTACTCTAGTTACCGAGGACAGATCGATGTCCGCGGGCGACAGCAGGGAGACGACAGACTATAAATGAATTCAGCTTCTGTTTTCCCTGACCTTTTCTCAAAGCTCAAAGGAATCAAATATGGAATTTGAAACACTGGAGAAATAGCTTTTCACTCTCGCTCTCTCGCTCTTCTTCTTTCTATATTACTTTTGTTGAAAGCGAAACAACTTCTGCTGTCGTTCAGAGCAATTAAACAATGTAAACAAACGTAAATTAAATCAACATTTGTTTCTTTAAATCATTTGTTATGTAAGTCACAAGCGACTAGCCGCAGTGAAATGATCTGATATTGTTACATGAATCCATAAACTTTTCATTTCTTTCTCCCACACACACAGACGTACGATAAATGTAGATGTGTAAAAAGTTGATGATGAAACAAGAATTGCATCTGATGGTTGTTGTGCCACTGTTTAAACTGCTGTGGATATAAGCTGTTAGCATCTGTGACACGACTGCAGCTACAATGACCATTGTAGGAAAACACTACAGCTCTGTTGTCTTTCAGCCTATCATAAAACAACATCTCCCACGCTGCTCTGTTTTGCTCATGCAACGTGCAATAAATCTGCCACTTTATCACAGGCAGAACGTTCTCAGCCCAACAACCGGTACTTAACCCCACCCTGATCCAAACAGAACCACACCGGACTCGGCAGCACCTCACACCATCATCTCCACATGTCTACAGTCCCTGTCACACACACCCACACCGCAGGTAACTGACACCACAGAGATGCTGTTAAAACTCACAAAATGTGTGAATGCAGCCACAAAATGGAGGAGGTATTCCTCAGCATCTGTGTGTGTGTGTGTGTGTGAGAGTGTGTGTGTGTGTGTGAGAGTGTGTGTGTGTGTGTGAGTGTGTGTGTGTGTGTGTGTGAGAGTGTGACTAACAGTCTCTAAATGTTCTCTCAGAGTTAATAAAAAAGGTTCTTGCAATAATGTTGGTCAAATGTTTTTTATTATATATGTGTTACTTAACATAAAAATATGTTTTAGTTGTTAGTTGAATGTTTTAGAAATGTTACAGAATGAAAAAATTAAATAACTTTCTTATAGCCAAACAACCTTTTTAAGAATATTTAAAAAAAATGCATTTTTAATTTTTTAATTACTTAAACATTTTTGTTGCTTATTGTTAGCTAAAATTTTTACAACCTAAAGTTGTTAGCTGTGTGTGTGTGTGTGTGTGTGTACAAACGGCAAGAATCTCACTACATGCATACATTTCATCTTGAGATATACTTTCTCAAATTGGTATGCTTAAATATTTCTGTTTATTTATACTTTGCAGGTACCTGTAGCCGGGGAATAACCTTTTTCCTTCCTTCATTTTTTACCTCTTTTAAAAACAGCAGGAGTCTAGTAAATAGCCTTGGACTAAATCCCTTCAAATAATTCTCAGTTTGATAAATAAACAAATTTGGAGTTAACAGAGACTCCAGGCGCTGGGTACAATTCTCCGTAATGTTCGCAGAGGTCGCTGCATTAGCCCGAGACGCTAAACCTCTTGTGCGCTAAACCGCCGGAGGGGACGTGAGCTGTCAGAATCCATTCAGGTGAGCGGCTTCATGCGTTTCTTGTATCTGAACGTCAGGTCAGTAAAGTTCTCTGTGCGTATTGATTTTTATTTTGCTTCGCGTAGGTTCTCCTCCTCTGTGGGACACCTCCTCCAGAGCCCCGGGGTCATGCCGCCACTCCACCCGATCAATCAGGCAGTAATGTGGGACGGCATGCGCCAAGACTGCTCCCCTCCATCACCATCGATCGGCATCTACTTTACCAAATGGATTTTTTCTTCTCCACCCTCCCTTGCTTCTCTCATTGAGCAACTCTCTCTCCCTCAGAGGGACTTCGAATAATAAATGCCTCGGTATAAAAGCAATTTTTCATTTAACTTTTGCTTGACACATTTTCCTCTTTTCTCTCTAGATGAAGTCCAGTCTTGTGCGGCACAGGATCAATAGAAGACTCCATGACTGTTCTCCATAATTTCTCTGCCTCTCTCTCCTGGGTTTTGGAGACGGTCTGGTTCATCCGGACGCTGGAGGGTAACGCAGGGCCACACCCTGATCACATTACATCATCATTAAATCACCGAAGCTCATTAAATCAGTAACGATGGCTTCTGCTGCTGTGTCTGTTTCAGTGATGGCTTCCATGCTCCTGTCTGAGTTCAGCGGACGTCTCTGAGGAATCTCTCTGACCTTTTGCTGTTCAAAGGAGGGATTGGCTTTCTGGGGTGAGGCAGGGTGACTAAATAATAACAGCTCTGTACAGTAATAGATGAGGTTGACTGCAGGTCACTGCAGAAACATAAACATCTGAATGCTGAAAATCATTGAGTAGATTTCAGATGTATGAATGTCTGTGGATCTCTTGTTATGTTGTTATGTTTAAAGTGCACTCAGCAATTGTCTGCTTATGTTCTGCACCTCCTGGGCTTGATTCTAATACCAAGATGATGATAACAGTCATTTTGGTATTTTCTGACAGTGTGGATGCAGCATTATGCAAATGTCACATTTGTTCCTAACGCTGGAACATTATCTAAAAGTTCTCTTAAAGTTATCAAAAATGATCTTGCAGTAATGTTAGAAGAACATTTTAATGTTATATATCAAAAATAATTCTAAAGCTGTGATTCTTAATGATGCATTTTTAAAACAGGTACAATGTTTGAAAAATGTTTTTCATAACCAATCAAGAACATTAATACAATGTCTAAAAAACAGGATGTTTTGAATGATCCTGAAACATTTAAAATTATTACATACATTATTAATGTTTTTGTAACTCTTACAATTGAAAACTGTTAGCTAGGTTACTAGTCTAGTCAATATAGTATTTAGATTTTAAACAGTTTTTTCAAGTGCTGTATTCATTTCTTTATGTGTAAAAGTATTTCAATTAAGAAAAAAATATTTCAGAGTATGTACCTATAGAATCACAGTTACTGTTTTTATATGCAGAAAACTGTGCCGTTTCAGAGGCTAAGGTAGCTACAGTACGATTGTCCCATGGCCAAATTGAAATCATTTAAGCTGCTGAAAAAAAATCAATTTTCTCACTAAAATGACTGGATGATGGAGAGCAGATTGATTGTCTGAGAGTTTAATAGCTTGAAACCATTATGAGAGAATTTAAATAAAAAAAAAACATTTGTGTGGAAAGGCTGGATACAGGTTGAAACTTATTTGTTGTCTCCCACATTAATTCCAGGTGAAACTTGTACAGTAAAAAACGTGGAAGGAAGGAAGTAAGGAGAGGAGGTGAAATGACTGGAAGAGATGAAGGGCAGGAGAAGGATGGATGAACGCTGAGAACGGCAGGAACGGTGACACAGGCCGTGTTTTTCCTTTGGGCTGTAGGTCTGGTAAAACACCTGCGTCTCTCCCAACCCACTCTCTCTAAATCTCACCACACCGACCTCATCAGCTGACCCCACTCTCTCTCTCTCTCTATCCATCGTCAGTCCTTTACCGTTTTCCCCTCTCTCTTTCTCTCTCTCTGGATGAATGGCTGTATTTTCTCTCCGTGCGTGGGATCTCCTTGGCCTTAAATTAACCTCTCTCGCAGATCTTCTGTGGAGACGAATTAGCGCCCAACGTGACAGCGCGGCTAATGTGTTGGTGAGGGTTCAGCAGAGTTTTCAAATAAAGGCAAATAACTGAGATGCTGCGCCGATGAAGCGCCATGCAAAAACGAACGTTTTCTGAAAGTTACACAACTGTGGTGCGTTCTGAAGTAGATACTAATACATTATGTAATTTGTGGACTTTACCCTCTGGCTACGATAATGCAAACGGTGAAGGTCTTTTAGATAGGGCTGGATTTCTTGATAAGAAAAATATATGTGGGCATTAGGCACAATCCACTATCTAGTCCATGCCGCCCTGGGACCGCTAGCTCCCTTAGCCGCTGGTAACAGCCCAGCTCAGTGCCAAGGCGAGCAGAAAATTGGTGAGCATCTTGATTCAGGGATGACACTTGAATTTGTGTGGCTCCAATGACCAGTTCTGTCCTCAGGCTCCTGATGGAAATTGGAGAGAGTTTGGCTCTTTGCCTGTTCCGGCAGCCTACAGGACTCACATCCTCTGGCCAGTATGGGGTAAGCGGCCTTCTGGGCTTGTCTTCTGCGCTCACACATACACGCCCGGTGGCACGTCACTGATGAGATGTTTTAGCTCTTGGCTGTCTCTGTGTTGTCTCCTGCGGACACTAGCACTGCTCACCGAGCCCCTGCCCTATCAGTTCCCTGTGCCGTATCAAACGCAGCAGCGTGTGATGTAACGCGGGCTTCTTCAGATCTGCATTACGAAACGCAGTTTATGTGCGGGGAGATGATCAAAGTGGGGTGGGGAGTTCTCCATGTGTATGCGGATATTGTCCTTGTCTGTCAGCTAGCCTTGGACCCCGGGCTGATTGTCAGTGACAGGCTCAGAGAATCACTTCCCACCCCCACACACACACTGTTTCTCTTTCATATACCCTTTCGCTCCCTCTCTCCCCAGCCGCTATACATAGATGTTATAGAGATTTTGCTGGTGCCTCCCCCCATTAAGGGAATTCTCTGCATTATAATAAAGGTGACCTTGGCATGGCTGCGCGCATGCAGGCATCGTGTGGTACGTTGTGCAAGCATTATCTGTTTTGATAGCTCCTCTGTCAAGGTTGTGTGAGCTCGGTGGTTTAATGCATCTCTGTGGCCTCTGCTAAAAAGCAACGGCTTACACCAGCCTAAGATGTTTGGCTGGTCTTAGCTAGTTTATGATAGTCTTTCAGCCTTTTAGCTAGTTGATAAAGTACTCAAATCCCATGTAAAATTAGCTACAAAACCAGCTGAGGCCAGCGAGGTACCCTAGGCTGGTTTCAGCATGCAGTGCACTTTACTGAGCGTGTGTGTATGTGTCTCTGTGGTGTGAGTGTGTGTGGTTGACTTTTATTCTGTGTATGCAGTACGCAAGGCTGTGTCAGCTGCAGGTGGGGTGTTGACATGACTCTGGGTAGCTGACAGGTGGCAGAATAGTGCCGCACCTGTGCCACGCATAGAGAAAAAATGCCGCCGTGTTCCTCCACGCCCTAAAACTATGCATACTGCGCATACTAGCTAACAAGCTGTTTCACCTCCAACAACAAATCGCATCGAGACTATATAGATGAGTTTTAAAGCTGCGTCTGGGAGCCCTTGGTGAGCGTTGCAGTTGGAGAGCTGGTAAAATGAGGATGAATATGTTTTATTATGGGGAGTGTGAAACCCAGTTAAAGACCTCACAATATATATTTGTCTTTTAATTATTTTCCCTGTGTAAGCGTGTCACGCTGTATTTGCTCATTATAGGGAAGCATTAAAAGCTTTTCAAGCAGCCTGGAAATAGACGTGTGTGTTTGTGTGTGAGGGGGTAAGGTAGCTAACTAGCTAACGGTCTCAGGTTCTGGAGAAGATGAGGTGGGCTTCTCCACACACACAAACACACTGAGCTTTCTCTAGCTCTAGCACTCCACACATATCAGCTCTGCTTAATCCAATCTCAGCCTCCTCATCTTCCTGCAGCTGCTTTCTCACAGATCCCCTTCCCTCTTTCCCCAAACACCCCAGTTTTCCCATTTTTATCTACATTGTAGTGTTTTGTTTATCTTGCCTTCCATAGTTGGTATTTTAACATTTTTTTGTTCTTTAGAACTTCATACACAATCCAGAGTTTTAAACAGGGATGCATGATATATTGATGATCTTTTTGGTATTAATAATTTTTTTAATTATGGCCATCGGTCTAAATTGTCTGATACTGAAGCCTTTACATCAGGCCTAATTTTATTTTGAAAGGGAATGTTTTAATTTTGTACGTTATCATGTTTAAAGCATGATTTTTAACATGTAAAATCAAGATAAAGATTGTAAAAAAAATTCACATCGTCATTTTAAGACAGCAGAAAAGAAACAATATAGATGATTAATATATTACATTATACAAGCTCATGAGATTCAGCTATGACATAAAACAGCTATTAACCAAAAAATCTATATCGGTGCATCCCTGACTTTAACCTAACACAATAATTGACATCTCACCTTAAGCAAGGCTCACAAGGACACTGTTCTATTTATGGTGTCCTCAGCTGGCAGAGAAACATCATTTTGCATGAAGTCAGTATAGTTATTAAGATCTGCACTTGAACTCATAAAGAAGCTGCAGAGCAGAGCAGTGTCCCCACAGCATCGCTTTAATAAGAGAACGCTGTGGTAATTGATGGAAGATTGACTGAATAACTAACTAGCCCAGGCAGTTAATAAATAGAGCCAATCTCACTATGAAAGACAAAGAGGTAAAAGAAATTCAATCTGTTAGCCTTATCATATACGTCAACCCATGTCAAGGGTTTTAATGTAGTCAAACAAGCTTCACAATGTAGATAAATGGGTGTCACTTAGGAGAGGGCATTTGTGCTTCCCAAAGATTGCTATGGTGCCTAGCCAAAACTTATATACTGTTCTTTTTGCTTTTCTGCAACTGTGTGGTTTCACCTAAAGCTGCCTTCCTTAACTTTGTGTTAAATTTAACTAAATGAATATGAGTGTATATATAGAAAATATATGTTTGGCTTTATTTGACTACAACATACATGATGGAAGTTTGCAATTCTATGTTTCAGGCAGTGATAGAGAGGCAAACGTTTGGATTGCAGCTTTAACTGCAGTAAACTAATATACATCGTGTCTCGTTTTGCAAAGCAGCAAGGACCTGAACGCGGCATCGACACGTCTCTGTCTTTATTCCTTTAGGGGCAGGGACATAAAGAATTGAATTAAGACATGCAGGGCAGCTAGAGAGAAGAGAACCTAATGTAGTCTTGCAGCTGGTTAGATAAAACCTTCACAGAATATCAACGAAAGCAGCAAATGTGATGTGCATTCAAACGAGCAGATTATTCATCCAATGCTGGGGTACAGTGTAATTGAAAATGCCTACAGGGGGTCATCTATGCTCATATAGAATGTGCCGGAAAATATAGGGTTATCCTCAGAATTCATATGAAAGGGAGTTCACTCATGATTGTGCCTAATGTATGGTAATACTTTTTATGGGCGCTTGATAGACGTAAGCGATGTGCTTCGTGTCTAAAATATTTAGCAGTGTTTGTCAGACGTGCTTTGCTAACTATAGACGGCTGAAATAGAGCTAATTGAATAAAGGCTTGGCTTCATTAAAGAGAAAAAAAAGACAGGGTGTGTTTGTGTAAGGGAAGACGATTGCTCCTGGAGAAGACAGCAACTTCTGTTAAAGGTCTACGCTCACCTCTAATCAGCCTAACTCCTCTTGACAGCGAAATAACAATATCCACAACCTGAGCCGATCCACAGGGGCAAGATTTCACGCAAAGCAATCCCTTCGTGAAATGCCAATGGCTGTATCTATGGTTACTGTTGTGGGGAAGATGTTTTTTTCAGGCCACCCCATTTGCCCTTTCTCAGTCGGGTTTCATTGCGGGAGCCTCTGTGATTCGTAAACTCAGTAACCCTTCACTTCTGTGACCTCTGACCTTCAGGCACCGCTATTCAGAGAGCTGAACTATCTTTGACATTTATACCCCTATTCCTTTCTTATCTCATCTTCTCATTTCTCATCTTTTTCACCCAGAGCAACAAAGAAAACAGCACAAATAGCTTCTCTCTGTGGATGTGCTTTTATGGAAACCATACCAACATTAAAAACCCATTATATAATGTTGTAAATGCACCAGTCATTTTGTTCTCAAACGTGTCCGATTAAAAGGTTTTGAAGGTTTGAATTTCTGTGCGATTGCGTGAGGCATGGCTCTGTAGCGCAGGCAACCTTGGAACGTCCTTTAGCGTCACAGGAGGCGGGTCAGTTAATTGGCTAATGGGCAGGAGAGAGAAAGAAACTGTTTCTGGAATAGCGGGAGCAAAGGCTCGCCTGCTGCTGCTGTCTTTTCCTGGGGTGCAAAATGTAGATCAGAGAAATGTGCAGTTTGTGCACAGTCTCGAGAGAACCTGCCACTCAAATCCAAACGTCTGTATGAATACCAAAACACACAGGCGAGAGAGGGAGAGAGAGAGAGCGAGGGAGGGGGAGATACAGGAGCAGAAAAGAAACAAAGAAAGTGGGATGGAGGATGAGCGAGGTCGAAAACTAGAATGTTAGGGATGAGAGTCAGCGTGAAAGAAATGCAAAATATGGTCAAAATAAGCAGGTAGTTCTCTTCCTTTAACTGCTGTTCTTTATCATATACGTATGCAAATACACAATATATACAATACAATGTGTGCGTGTGTGTGTGTATACATACATGTATATTTGTTTACACACACGTGTGTATACGTACATATATGTGTGTGTATAAATACATATATATATGTACAGTATATACACACACACACACATATTGTATTGTGTATATTGTGTATTTGCATATGTATCTGGACAGGCATGTTAGTGTGGCAGAGCAGTGTGTTGTGTGTTGGTAAGCAGGTTGTGTGTGCTGTGTATATTCGGCTGATTATCGTCTGTCTGCGCGCGGCACTTTGAATTTGCGCCAGAGGATTTATTATTCTTGCGCTGGTGACGGCTGCTCCCAGAACAGCTCTCTCCTCAGCGCTCTCTCCTCTGCTTTCTGCAAGGAAAATGAGGATGAATCAAACTGAGAAATCACTGTGGACGCCTATTAAAATTTTACTCAACCGTTTTGTTGGCATTCATGTATATTTAGCTTTGACACAATGAAAGGACTAGCGTCCCTGCATTATGTACATTATGAAGAGAAAACGTTTTATAGCACATTGTTTAATCATACATGAGCCTTATTAATACATAAAGTAAAACATTATAAAGTGAAATTCTTGCAGCCAGATAAAGTCTTGTTGCTCAGAAACTGCTCTTTTAAAGCTCAGGAGACTTAATGGAGATCTTAATTATGCCTTTTTTTAGTAATGTTAATTTAAAAATGTTAATAGCATAGGCCAAATGATTTAATTTTGTATTCTATTATCTACTTATTTTATTCTGTTGTAAGAATTTGACAGAAAATATTTTTAGTGCATATTGAAATATCAGACTTTAGACTGCAGATCTTTGTTTCTTGGCAAATCTAAGCACAATCTGTGGCATAGTTGTTCTTTTGAAACTCTCCACACGTGAGATTCCTACAGACTTTATCTCAGAAGAAAATTTTCATTTTAGAAGCACAAAGCTCCCGTTGCTATCTAGGAGAAACATCTGAGATAAAGAGATCTCATTTGTGATTTTTTTCTCCCCCAATAAGCCGTTTTTATCTGAACGTTTCTCAGATCAATTTTAATCCGAGATCAAAATTTACGTGGAAAGATTTGTACGTTTTCTTCGTGGGTTTGCTTGCCATTCGTATTAACACCGAGGGTAAAGCTTTCCTGAAAGTGATGTGATCACAAATATAGAATGTGATGAAAGCTCACATTAGCTGCTGAAATCTTCTCTGAGTTATTTAAGCCTGAATGTGAGACTCGTCTAATAAGCGCATACTGGCTTCACCTGTCATTCGCTCTTTCCCCAGAGCTGTATGTTCAGTTACCTCAGTTACTCTTGAGGCGTTTGCTCTAATCAGTTGGCAGAGTGAGACTCATTCAGTAATTACATTCAGAGGTTACATTTGTGTTCTAAATCTGTCAGCGCCGTTGAAAACCATTATGTATCAGGATACTTTTTCAAATCGGAATGAAGAGCATAGCAAATAGATTACAGACTGCTGTTTGCTCTTTTAAGGACGTCACGTCGGAATAGCGGCGAGAACATAAAGACTTAAACACGGCATCTGGCGTTGGCTGTAATTCTGAGACTTCAGCGCAGGCTAATGGTACATTTGCGGTTAATGTTATTTGGTGTATTTATAAAAGACTGGAAATAAATCCTGTTTTGTGTGGTTGTGTTTTCTGTGTTAAGGCTGATTTGTAGAAATGATCTCTCAGCGTCATCATTTTCTGTCCAGTCTGGCTTTTCTTCACGGGCCACTTGTCCATTCTGCAAAGCGATTCGTATTTCTTTTGTCTCAGGAAATCTGATCTCATGTCAGTCATTTGGTGTGTCTGTACTGTATGTCTACTGCTGTTCAGACTGCAGAGCTGAGGAATGCATTTTGGTCTGGGCGCTGACTGCTGTTATCAGACTGACGAACAGAAAACCAGGCACACTGTAGAAAGTTGTAACATACAGTTGTTACCACACACAGTTATATACCCAGCTAACAATTTTAGGTTGTTAGAACGTTTCTGTAATGTTTACAATTTTAATTTATTTAAATGTTCTAAAAATATTGAGCTTTTTTAGGTTTTATGTTATCGCTGTTGCTTAAAAATAACTGAATATTATTATTTGTTATATATAAATATAATTATACAAAGATAATATTTAAAAAGTATGTTTAAGTAATGTTTTTAATATAAGATATATAACATTTAAAAAGTTCTACTAATGTTACTACTAATTGTTTTTGATGACTTTAAGAAAACTTTCAGAGAACAATAGCTAATGTTCTGAGAACGTTCATTGTTAGCTGGGTACATTATAATAATTTTCTGTGTTTACATTTAGTAACTTCATGATTCTTGTATCATGATTGGCATCTAAAAGTTAAAATTGAGAACCTAAAGTTTTTTCAATCCAGTTCGGTCCAGGTGCCTGATAGTGTTTCTTCAGCTGGGGAGATATCTTCTAACCATTCAGTCATGACAGTAACAAAAATGAAATGTCTTTATATTGAAATACAGCACTGATGGTGCCTGTGATGTTTTGGTCAAAGTTATGTTCAATTTAAAACCTGTAGAAAGGTCCATGTTTTTATCTTTCTCAGGTGAAAGCTCTACGGCGCCACCGTATGAGCGCTTGTGGCAAAACATGCAGTCAGTGTGATGGATGCTGCTGTTTTCCTGCAGTGGAACTGTGAGAGATGGATGCAGTGGTGACACGTTCGCTCACAGCCCTGAGTCTACGCCGCCAGAGGGCCACAACCTGAGCCTGTTTCTCTCCCTCTCTCTCTCTTTTCTTCCCAACTCTCCTAACTCTCCGAAAAATCAAGTGGCCCACTTCGACACTCAGCTGTCATGTGTAGTCACGTTGTGTGGAGAAGGGTGCAAATTCTCCACCCAGCCATCACACATCCTGGGGCATTTTTCCACCCCTGCTGCCCAGATTTCAACATCTCTGCAGCCCATCCTCTGTTCTTCTCTCTCTCTCTCTCTCTTTCTCAGTTGTCCACCTGCGCCCTCCTCCGCCCCTTTTTAATATTCAGTCCAGCTTTAGCCTTATTAGCATTGATATGCAACCTTGGAGTCGGACAACAAAGGAGAAAACCCCTAAAGCAGAGTAGCGAGGTAAGAAGGAAAATGTACGGAGAGGAAGAGGGAATAGAGGAGATGGGAGGAAAAGAGAGAAGGAGGCAGAACGTGGAGGAAGGGTACAATGTGAGGTGAAAGCAGAAGAGAGTAAATAATGAGTGGCGAGAAGTTGAGAGAGGCTGTATCTACGTGGCCATAGCTCTGCGTAATGGCCATTAGGAGAGCGTGTTGTTGGGACGTCAGCATTGCGGAGGAGGTGGAGTTATGTATAGGTCTACGTGAAGCTCTTTTCCTTTAACTTCCTCCCTCCCACACCTTATTTCCTCTCTCTTCCTCTTTCACTATAAGCATCTCCTTCGTACTTGTGGACAAGCTCCCCTCACGGCCCCAATGTTTCTCTGCCTTGCACGGACTGTATTTCTACCCATTACACACACACAAAGAAAAGGGTGAAAGGAGGTAAAGCGGAGATTCACTGTTGGGAATCGCTCTCTTTTCAATTAGCATTTTGATTGCATGTTGAAGCCCACACACAAACAGTCAAACCTTCGCCTGAAAAATGAATAATGCTGCCCACATTTGAATCCAAACAGCCAGGTTGGGGAGTTGACAGTCACAGCAAGTTTGTAAAAACATATATCTGTTCAGCCTCAGCCGTTCGAAACACAGCAATTATGTTGTCTTGCACCCTTATATGATGTAATAATACAGGCCTGGGTTTTTTCTTAGCCAGATCAGTTTGTAAGCTTTGCTACGTCTCTCTCTCTTTCAGATTCTGTCTCGGAGAGAGTTGGTTCCTGGCAGGCACAGTCTCTCACTAGCCTGGTGACAGCCGGGGGAGGCAGTCTCTGAGCCCTTAGTCAACAATGGACACATACACAACACACACTTACACAACACACGCACAGTGCAGCATGCTTAGTGCAGCCTGCCCTATCTCTATCACAGATAGCGGATCGGTAAACACAGGCAGTTATCTCCAGACGTGCTTGAACACAAACTACACTATGCACGGAAACACACCCTCACACTGCCTAATAGATTCTCATAGACACGTATACACACGCGTGCGCGCACACACACACACACACACACACGCGAGGTCACTCCCACTCGTTCTCATTTACAAACTTACAATCTGACACATACGTATGCTTCTGCACAATTACACAACCTTTACATCAGCAACTTGACATTACTGTAAACGTATTTTACATCAATTGAAATTTCACAGCAGTAAATAATTTTGTTGTAAAACCACATTAATCACATGAAACATACAGCTGTGCAATTATTAAAACCAAAGTGAAAATGAGAATTAAATAGCCGATAGATTTCACACTGTCTTTGCATCGCCAGTGGGTTTAAACCGCAGCATCTAAGAACCTGCTACACCTGTCCTTTTCTCTCCTCAGCCTTGTTCTCACATAACGCTCATCCTAAGATACAGGGGAGGAGTAGCATGCAGAACTGGAAAAAAGGGAGAAACGGGAGAGAAAGAGAGAGAGACTCTAACGCTGCCACTGCAGCTGCAGGCAGTAAGACACAGCAAGGGCAAACACACACTCAAACACACACTCACACACACACTTGTCTGCACAACACCACCGCAGCATCCTTACCATCTTAAACCCGTTCCACTCCATTTGTAAGTCGGCAGGCAGAGTTCTCGCCTTTAGCCTGGCTAACGTCTCCTCACTTGGAGATCTCTAGCTGTCTCTCGTCTCTCTCTGTATGTATCTCAGCAGTGGCGAGGCAGCTTGCGGCCAGCAGCAGAGAGAGTGGGCATTCCTCCTCCGAGTGAGGCTGCTTGTAAATGCACGGGCTTCGGCATGAGCCGAACGCTGCAGCCCCACTCCCTGCCCCCTCCTCATTGGTGAGGTCAGAATTGCCCCCTCCTCCCCTGTTTCCTCATTGGCTGCCTCAGCTGTCCGTCATCTGCTCTACTCTGGAAAATTAACGCTTTCGCTCTGGCAGCCTTGCAGACGGAGGCACGGGCGCTTTGGCTAACAGAGACCCTTTCAGAAGCAGCAAAGGCAATCAATCGCTACTGAGGTCTCAGCTTGAGTTAGTGCAGAGCGATTGCACCTACAGGCATTATGGTAATAGGGTGTCTGCACAGCACTGCTAATTAATGCAAGTTAAAAGCATGCCTTGATTGCAGAGTATGTGAAACCTTTTACATTGCAAATATGTATTTAAAAAAAAGAAGAAAAACCTGAGGATGGCAGGTGAATCCTTTGGAAAAAAAAGATAAAACCAGTTACGTTTCTGAAACAGATTTCTGCACATTTAAAGCATTACTATCATTAAGCCATTCTTGCATTATTATGTCCAAGTGATCAACACAACAGTTTGATTTAAATTAAATTCTTTGCACTTAAAAATGATAAGATACCAAATTTTGAATCACTGGCAAATATGCACAATATAGCTATTTTAAACATGTTTACTGTAATTTAATCACTTTCTATCCTTTCCTTTCAGGATGAAGGAGGTACAACAGACCAGCGGCCACGCACACCTGCTCTGGAGAGTAAGTCCGCACACATTCACGCACACCTTTACGCAAAATGCGCACCTTAATAATCTGTCGATCGTAGCGTATTGTCATCACGTCTTGCGTGTAAGAAAACGCAAGGAGCGACATTTACAATTTAAGTTGTAATACGAGAGATGAAGGAAACATTACGGCTGTTCGTAACGACGTCTTACAATGATTTCCATTTCTTTAAAGGAGAGCCCGCTACTCACCATGACCATTCTCGTGTCCCGGGAGAACGGGGAAGAAACGAGGCTTTCTTTACTTAAATAATCGTTCAAAATTAAGACGTCGGAGCGTTTTTGCGACGGGGGTCGTTCCCGAAAGTCTTGAAGGAGGTCGCGTGGACCGGAGACGGTCGGATGGAGACGGGTCGACGGACGGACGGACGGACGGAAGGAAACTTAAATCTGAGGTCGAAGAAGCTCTTACGTGAATGAATATGAGGGGTAAGTATCCAAAATAAAAGAATAAAAACAAAAAGAGCGCCGCCTCAGTGACTCTACGGAGCTCGTAGTGCGAGCATCCCTTCTTCCTCCACACCATTTATGGAGCGCCGCGTCAGGCCGGCGTGGGATCTGATTGGCTGAGCGGCGACAGACGGGGGCGGCGCGCGCGGCTCCTGAGGAGACGGTTGATTTCAGGCGGGAGCGTCACGCCTTTGGGGAAACGGCGGGATTTGATTGACAGCTCGTTTGACCTTCGGTGGGAGCGGGAGACAGGTACGCTAACAGCGCTGTGGTCTTTAAGAATAGCGCGCCGGACGTAAAATCGTATCATTGATGGCTGGGTTACTGTTGGGGGTTAATTTGCTCTTTTACACCTGAGGGGAAAGTGTTTGAAACCGTGTTTAACTTTGGTCGATGTGTTTATTATTGTTGTTGTTATTATTATTATTATTATTTCCTTTAAACTGTTTAGAAAGTCTCGTTTCAGTTTTTGTAACTGTATGTAACCAAACGATTTTTTACGCGTAATTTCAACAACGCGTTTAAATACACGCCGTCGCACGCAATGACGAGAGACCGGCGGTCTCGTAAAACAGCGTTACCGACGCACGTCTTTCTTTTCCTTTGTTTTTCCTTCTCGCAGTGTTACTGGCAACTCCTCTCTCCCACATCCTCCGTTGTTCGCAGCTGCACGCGCGCGGAATCAATAATTAAGCGCGAGACCCGCCGCTCCCACCAAACCCGTGTCGCGTCTCCGCCGGCGAGGGCCGCCCGTGAGCGACCGCTCGCCGAATGAAGGGATTCAGACCTTGTTTTATTTACCGAGATACGGAATTCATCACGGGCAAAACACATTTCCCTCTTGCACCCATTTATTCCGCATATGCAATCCTAATGTTGCGCATTCAGTGCGTCTTGGGGGAGTTGCGCGTGAATGCATTTCGCTCTCAGGTTTGTTGCGGGGAAATAATGGGGGTGTCGTTTTAATACGGTGCGGGGCTTTGTGCTGCTGTGGTGGTACAATAGGACAAATCACGGGGCTGGAATGGGCTGGGAAACGTGTTACGGATGTGGTCTTATCGTCCCTGCACCTGCACCTCCTCTAAAAACCACAGCCGAGGTCCCTCACCGCGCGCAACCGACTTGACAAGAACCACTTTTGGCATGAGAGTCCAGCAGAGTCATAAAATATGAAAGACGTTTTCACTGGATGGCCAGGCCTCACACTTAGGGACACAGCACTTGCAAAGTTAACCTGAGAAAACCTAAACTTTGTGTAAGAGATTTATATTGTCCTGTTCTCTGTAAATGGACCAGTGATTAGGTTCAAGGGCCGATCAGAGAAAAGCAGAAAAATGTGGAATTTGATAAAGTTTTATATTAGAAAAAAAATAAAGTGCAGCCTGCTTTTTTAAGATAAAAGTCGTTTGTAAAACTATTTTGGTTATAAAATAACATTGATATATATACACCTATATAAATGTGTATATAAGTATATAAATATATGTACATACAGTATGTAT
This sequence comes from Yasuhikotakia modesta, assembly GCA_036877545.1. NCBI lineage: Eukaryota > Metazoa > Chordata > Actinopteri > Cypriniformes > Botiidae > Yasuhikotakia > Yasuhikotakia modesta. Next base: position 37,299 of record JBAJNP010000320.1, read on the forward strand.
AGTATATATACTATAAATATATATATATATGTATATATGTGTGTGTGTGTGTGTGTGTGTGTGTATACATATGTATTCATCTTCCTCACAACAAGACATTAATTCAGGTCCCTCCCACCAGCAGTGAGAGAGATGAACATGCCTGTCGTTTCATTCACATTCAGGCTTGATTTAATTATACACAGGACCTCTCATCACAGCGAAGGCAAACTTGAGTCACTCCATTAACCCCCGTGTGAGTTCACCAATGTGAAGTCTAGCAGCCACTGATGGTAGCCATCGCTAAGCTCTCCACATCCTCCGAACTTTGTGCTGCTGTTAACCCAGAATGTGCAGAATGTGTCTCTTCCTCCTCGTCACATGGGTGGCAGGCTGACTTTATACACATAAACTTTAATCTTTATAATGTGTGTGCATGCAAAAGAAAGACTTTGCATGGGGATACACTTTACATTGACGGTTCATTTTATTTTATCTATAGGCATTTCAGACGTGTGTGTGTAAAGGAAAAGTAGAATAATTTATATAGGTGGTCAGTGGCGCATGTAAACAGTCTTTAGTGCATCTGTGCATTTAGTGCATCTGTGTGTGTATTTTAATTTAGATATGTGATTATAAAGATTATTTTAGCATCTTTTTTTCCCTTGTGGCTTTTCTTGACAATAGTGGCAGAACATATCAGCTGCTGGATGTATTAGTCGCAAGTAACCAATAACAATACATTACAGAATAGATTAGAAGGCCACAACATTACATTTACGTTACATTTATGCATTTGGCAGATGCTTTTATCCAAAGTGACTTAGTGCATTAGAGGTACACATTTTCAAATTGAGCGCACAACCTTTCACGCTGCTAACGCAACGGACATTACATTACATTACATTACATTACAGTAATGTTCATAATTACCAGGTATTTTACACTTCGGTTACTTGTGTCAAGAGTCAGACACAATAACAAGGCATAAACAAGAATATTGTTGACAAGAGAAATTCGCTCTCCTGTCTCTGTGTCAGAAATCTTTACAGAGGACTATTTCAGCTGCTGGTTCAGCTGCTCAGAGAATTCAGAAAGGAATAGTCCACGTGGGAGATTTAAAACGAATGTCCTTGTTTTTAAAATTTAAGAGATCATGAAACATATATAAGCTTACTTTTATCCTTAGGCAAATCAGGAATATCTTTGCTCTAATGCACTCGCTGTCGTGTTGTTTTCAAAACAGCTATGTTATTTCAAATGTAATCTTTTGTTTTTTGGGTAGTTGACGTGTCATGCAGTGATCTGTTATTTTGATATGCTGTACCCCATCTAAACCCAGTTAAATCAGTTTTAAAATTTTGTATTATATATTTATTCATTTAAAAGTTATAATCATACACGTTTTTGTAAGCAACTATATCCATACAGTTTTATGACCCCGTGAATTGATCGAAAGTTAATGTGTTTAAAAAAGCGTATGTAAACATTTAAGCTAAAATCTTGATTTCAGCCGTCGACGTTATTTATCTACCCACATGCGAATCATGTATCTGATTCTCCATAAGAGAGTGTTTTGAATACAGCAGCCGTAGACAGGCAGGATAAGGGAACGGGTCCAGCATGACTCACAGGCTGCTTGTGACCCTCTGTGTCTCTGTTCACTCCTGGGCTGGGTGGGGACAGATGGAAGGAGGGGTCTGAGGGATTAGACAGGCATGAGGTCTGTGGTGGGTGGTTTGGCCAAGAATACATGTAGGTTTTGAGTGGGAGGAAGTGACCTCAGGGGTCTTTACTATTGCAGAAAAGTGTGTGTGTACACACACACCAATGACTTTCATTTAGTCATCATGCGTTGGATAAGCGTCTCGGAAAACCGCACAGCAGGTAAATGCAGTCAAACTAAGATAGCATCATTTTATATAAGACGCAGTCATTTGTCCTTCTACCCACTTGCATTGTGCGTCAGCCATTTTGCCAAATGGGTTTTTTATGCGGGTATTGTTGAGGTAAAGGATGGCTGTTCTGACCGCCGTTGGAGCGGTTTTATAACGGGCCAGCTAATGTAAATCGCATAATTTATCAGCTGTCAAAAAGCCATTAAAAGTGAAGCAGCATGTGAATTGAGTAACGAGCTAAAAGCAACAAGACTAATTGATTTATTTTCATTCTGTAAAATGGTCTTTTATATGCTCAGCAAACTAATTGACACTGAAAATGTATTTGCTCATGTTTTTATCTCGGACGCGTTCGGTATAAAGTGGATTGTAATTTCTTTATTGAGTGCCACCGTAAGATGAAATTTAAAATATTCCAAGAGAATACATTGTTTTTATCTATTTATGTCAAAACGTTCAGTCTTTTCATTTTAAAATTGATGCGGAATTCGCATTTCCCCTCCTTGTGCTGCTTTTAGACACATGTGTGATTTTGATGCAGTAAGAGGTTTGGTCAAAGCCTTTGCTAGCTGAGCATGTAAAATGTCACTTTAGTTTTTGTTCACTCAAACACACAGAGACACATGCACACACCCAGTACAGCAACATCTCTCTCCCTCTCTCTCTCTCTCTCTCTCTGCCTGTACTCCTTTGTTTCTGGAGTACCTCTGATCCTCTGCGGCCGCTTAGCTCCAATTAGAGCATCCCACCAGCCTGGCCTCTAACACAAACACACACATACACACACACACACACACACGTTTAGCCCCAGCCTCTTCTCACACTGCCTCATTTCAGCCCTCAATCTGACTAATTACTCTGAACCCTACGTGCCCCCCCTTCCCGCTTGCAAACACACACACACATACACACACACACCACCTGACTCCTTCACTCACCCCTAAAACACAAATACATGCATATCAAATGTTTCAAACCTGCACTCAAGTTTGTGTGTTAGTCATTCTCCATCAGTGTCCCGTTAATGGTATTGATTTCCACCCTATGCATCCCACACACTCACTCCTGTTTCCAGTACGAGCGCCGAGTGTCTATTCCGGGAGCAGAACATGTTAAAACATGCATCAGACATGGTGATAATTGTTTCAACCGAGCGAAATCTTCCAGTGAGTTGGAGCGTTTATTTTGTCTCAATTTTCACCCTGAATAATAACAGGTTTATTTAAAGACTCTGAAGTGTAGACCCCCTGCAAGCTGTCAGCTCGATTGTGTTAAAAATTGCACATCTCATTTGGTGCCTTGTTTTAAATTTTAGAACAAAGGTGCTTCACTTTGTCCTGTTCTTCAGACAGTCTGCAGAAGACTGAATTACTTGTATGCACCCAAAACCCTGTATGTTACTGGAAAGACACCTACTTCTGTTTGTTTTATTGTGTGTTACAAACTTTTTATTTAAATTGCCTGATAACTTGCCATAACTTTCCCATATGTAAGCGATCCATCCACTTTATTTCCTATCAAAACATTACATAGAGAAACCCTGAAATTCCTAGTAATACTGTCTGTGTTCATTTCTGATTCGCTGAAAGACAAATGTGCTTCTCCTCTTGTGTCAAATTCTCTCTTTTTATCTGACAGATCCTGATTGTCACAATTCTCATTGGCTTTGGGAGTAAGGGCTGAAGTTTCCTCCCTCTGAAGCAAATATCTTTCTCTGTCAGAGGACATGAGTATCACCCAGTCCAATTCCTGTTCCTGTCACCTTCTCAAAGGAGAACCTCGACACCACATCAGCTCTTTTTGGCGTCTCCAGCATCATGCAGCGCTGCATGTGTCAGGCTGAGCTCTGAGTCGGCTCACCCAGACGCTGCTCGCCACGTTCAGATATGAGAAACCTGTCTGAAAACAAGCCGTCTTCTGTACAGACAGGAAACTTTACAGAACAGAGATTCAGGGATTTATCTAAAAAACATTTTTATCATCCAGGCCTTTTTGCTTGTTTTAGCAAGTAATTATTGCAGTTAAAAAAATAGGCATTTTTAATGTGGATTTTAAATGTCAATAAAAATACTGTAGTCAAAAATATTAATACAACTACCTAATAATTATTATGCTGCCTTTTTGCAATAAGCGCAAACTTTTGTTAACTCCCATCATTTACTCACCCTCATGTTATTAAACACCTGTAGGACTTTTTTCTTTAGTGGAAAACTGAAAAGAAAATATATTTGGAAAGGAATATATTTGTGAAACTGTCTCAGTGGTTTTATGTCTGTACAACTAAAGTGTTTGTTTGGTTACCAACTTAAAAATATCATATTTTGTGTTCTTTAGAAAAGTCAGACATGGTTTAGAATGACATGAGGGCGTATAAATGATGGAAGAATTTCATTTTTGGGTGAACTCCTTTAAGGAAAGTCTTTCTATTTTGAAGAAAATGAGCTAAATGTGGTTCTGATGAATCTTTGAGAAGACTCTCCTCACTGCCGCTTCCAAACAAAGGTGACATTGAGACATTTCAGCTCCTTTCTGATCATTAACATTACTGACGACTCTCTCCCTCTCTTTTGTGTGTGACGCGGTCGCAGGTAGTCGGCTGGAGGCGGGACGTGCGGCGGTGGAGATGGAGTTTTTTGACGGTTGGCCTTCGCTGTGTTTGATCGCAGTTGGAGCTCTCGATCTCGATGAGGAATGCCGCTGTGGTCCATCTGTCCTGATCTTTAATCAGTGCTTCCCTTCAGAGGGAGAGAGGGGCATGTTTTACTGTGCTGACCGGCCCGCTTTTTCCTAAAGATGAATGTATCTTATTCATAAGATTATTTCATGTAGATTATTATGTAGATTATTATGTAGATTATTCTGCGCACGGCCACAATGAATATCTACTGTGTGTTTTTCATTTGCTATATTGAGATAATGTATTAAATGATCATTTATGATATATATTAAAAATATATATTAAAAATCTCATGGGATACCCAATAAAATGGTTTCATTTGAGTAACACTTTTAACAAGTTAACATGAAATGTTCTCAGACTGTTGACTAAAGTTCTCTCAAAGTTCTCTCAAAAACATACCATTATTAGTGGATTTTTAGTTATTATGGAAACATTAGAGAAACACTTTTACACCTAAAATTGTTAGCTAGGGATACAGGTTAATGAATGATATGTGTGACTAATACTAATCATGAAGCATTTTGTTTTTTTTCACCAGATGAAACTGCAGCACCATAATTTGGATCAAAGCATCCAAAGTGAGGTATGTGAATTTTGGCTCATTGGTATTATATGTACAACTCGTACCTCTGGGGTAAAATCAAACAGAAATGTGCCATCGATCTCTCTTCTTTCCTTCCCTCGTTCATTCTGTTCCCCCACCTATCTTTCCTTGTTTGTAGATACTCCATCACCTTGTCTTTCTGAGCCCTGGGAAAAGCAACGTCAGTATTTTTGCACCACTCCCTCCACCCCTTCTGTCTTTCTCCCAGAATGCATAGTGCCTTACTTTACCATGACGGCAGTGGGCGAGAGAGGGAGAGAGAGGCAAAGACTCACAAAGAGAAAAAGATGCAAGAGTTAGCCGCTAGTTGTAGACAGAAGGAATGCCTTGAGAAGCAATTAGCATATGTAACTTCTTTCTTCCACTCTGCCTGAAATGGGTTTATTTCAGTGAGTTTGTATTGATGTTTTTGAACAGGCTTCATGGCAGAACATTTAATGCTGAACACTGCTGTTAGAGGAAATGCATTATTAATGCAGGGGGAAGCTAACGGGGACCAGCGGCTCCTCGGGGCTGCGGAGAGGACGGTTGGCGTCTCGGAGGAAGCAACACCACGCCTCAGAGGTCTTCCTCAGTAATGCACACATGCCAGGCATCTATCATTTATTCATGACAGTCAGGCGCCTCCAACTCCCCCGAACAATTAACAAATCAATGAAATGTATGGGCTCAGAAACTATCAATTCGGGGAAACAGCGCCGTTCGTCAACGTGTCAGCTCTCGGGCCCAGGCTATCATTCAGGCAGAAAGCACATTTATCACTTTAGAAACAGCCTGGCGTGTCATAGCAACGCGGCTAATCCTACCATAAAATGGCTGCCCAATTCTGATAGATGATTGGACTCCTTTAATAACAACCAGTCTGTGTGCGACTGCCTTTCCTAATTTGTTTAACATGTAATCCAACATTTTATATCGAGTTTGAAAGAAATTCAGCATCTTTTGCTGGCATGGCAGCTTGTTTTTGTTGCCTCTAAACGGGATAATCTCCTGTCTGAGTGGTCAGTGCTCCATGTTTCATGGTTCAGAGAAGAAACAGATTACAAATCTGAAAGTTCATCTTAGAAGATTAGAACCAAATGACAGTAGCTTGTCTGATTCATCAGCTGATGTTATCTAAGAATTATAAGTTGTACAGACATTTTCCTAACATTTTCAAAATGTTATTTTGAATGTTTTAGAAATGTTTAAAATGTCTGTGTTTTAGATGTTGAATTAATGTTATTGCTGGAATGTTTAAAATGATGTTGTTTAACTTTTTTATAATTCTGTAGCATTTTTAAACACTGCACTAATCATGAATAATCTTTTTGATGTATACGTTTTATATATAACTTACTATAATATCTTTTATAGAACGTTGGCTAACGTTCTGAGAACGTAGCTGGGAACACACACGCAGAAGAAAAGACTGAGAAGAAGAGAGTGAAATTGATAAATTACACGCGCTGCTTTTTTTCACCACAGCGCCTTCACAATTCCTGTTCAATTAACAAAACCATTAATTACAGTACTTAAGCAAAACAGGGTATTACAGACAAGCGAGCATCCGTGCACTTAACACGCAGTCCTGTGTATGCACTCAACGTTTCTCTTTTAAAATCACTCCATCATCATTCCTGAAATGCTCATAAACGTGTTAGAGAACCCAGTCATTAAAATCCCTCTTTCAGTTTCTGGAAGAGTACAACAGCCCTATTGTTGAAATAAACATGAACTATTTCTGCATTCAGGAATCCAGTGAGCTTTAGTGTGCGCTCTCAGTGACACGCCGCAGAGTGCTGGCTCAGCCGGAGAAATTACTCTTCCTTTGTATTTTTTTTTTGCCTTTCCTGCCTTTTATTTTGTATCTTTTTATGGCTTTACTTCTATAGTCTCACTTGAAACACAAAGCATTCACTGTTCGCTGAATCCTCTGTTTTGATGTTCATTTTCCCTGCAGAAATCACAGCTCTGAGGTCCAGATGAGAACCAGACCTTTCTTCTGTGTGTGGAGAGAGACGCTACCTGGACCTGTTTCTCTTTGGGGACCATCATCGCCGGCACTCGCCCCCTGCCGCTGAAATCACAGGCTTTTTACTTCCAGGTCACGGTGCCTGTATCGCTCACGCTGACCTCTGTCTTTTCTGACTCTTTCTCAGTGTTCTTTCCGAAGAGGAAAAGGCGAGAGGCTTTTAAGACCTCCATCCACCTCTCTCTTCATCAACAGCCAGTCCCAGTGAAATCATCAAAAGCAGAAACTCAGGCCTTCCATAACCGCACACTGCAGGGCTCAGATTCAGAAGTGAGTCTGTGGTCCCTGGAGGGACGGACTTCCACTTCATAGGCATAGGGGCCAGATGTCACCTGTCCTCCCAGGCGAGAGGAGCTCTGGTGGGGCTGAGACTCAGCTGACGCAGGCTGCCCTGGTTCTCTCTCTGCCTGGCTGGAGACACCTGCTCCTCGCATCAGTGGTGACAGCCCCCAACGGAGTGTTTCATCTATGGTAAATTTCCTCCTAGTGCACCAGTGTCCTGAAGCATATATGTAAGGGACGACCAGTGTGTGTTACTTGTGTACACGCACACACACACACACACACACACACACACACACACACACACACACACATGCGAGTATAGAGAGTATAGATTGCATGTTTACGTTGCAAACATAATGAATGCATTTGTAGCATTTGTAATGTTATGTTGCATCTTAATAAGCACTCTTGTCATCTTTCACTGCTAATGCCTCCAGACGTAAAACTGGGAGCGTTTCTGAGTCTGAAGGCAGAGCGCTTGAGCTGATGCGCTCTTAAACATAACGCACAGCATGTCTAAACCCTCCCTGCGTACAGTATTGTGTAGCCTGACTTTCCCCTTCAGTTGCACCGGCAGCCCTTGACTGCAGCACTTCAAACAGACACACAAATCCTGAACGTACTCTTCTGTTCTTTCATATTAGAATTGACTAGAATGTAATTATTATAGATCTTTTATATTTATTCTAGGCGTTGTTTTGCTCACAGGCACTGAGGTGATGGTTTATGGATCGCAGCTTGTGAGTTGCAGCTGTACTGTTACCAGCTCAAAACGATCATATTGTTGCTATTGGGTCTTTTTTAACTTATAGTTGCATGTAGGTGTTCAAGTTTCATGGCCTAAATGTTTAAAATACTGCTGGATTTATAGGCATTTATGACAGCTATTTAAATTTATTTAATTTCTAATAATATGAATGAAACACATTTGTTGCATAACAAACATCATGTTTCTACAGCCACTGGTAACTTGTGATTTTTGTTTGATTTTTTTCTTAAATTAAAATGAATGTTAAGGATTATTGTATGTATTATGATAAATTATGATTTCTCTTCCTGTTTGTTTACGCACAGGTTAGTGAATGAGACCCAGTTTGGAATCAGAACAACAGAAACCTGAAGGCATCTAAATGTTTGCACTTCATTGCACAAAGGTTTGATGTGAAAATGTTTATGTTTCTCTGTGTTTTTCTTTCAGCACCAGCCTCTCCTGTTCTTGCATTCTTTCAGATGACTTTGAAAAACAAATTTCTCTCCCCATCATTTTTTTAGAATTAGCAAATGTGTTGTTCAGCTTCTCTTACTGACAATACATATGAGCCCAGAGCATCACCATAATGCTCAGCCAGTATTTGGACGCCGTCCTGTGCAACATTTGGCGCATGTCTATTAAAAACAGGTGGTCTTATATCTCTAGCGCGCGGTACAGCATTCTCTGTTTCTGCACTTGTGTGGTTTACGTGCGTGCATGAGTTCCATCAGCGTGAGGTGGCTAATTCTCCCGTGAGCGCACGTGTGTTGCGACCGTTGGTTGACCTGCAGGTTAAATCGCTCATTGTCATGCCCTTTCTCCCAAAATGGCGAACCGAACCTGACAATAGCGGCTCCCAAAGCTACAGATGATAAAGCTGCTGTTCTCTGGGCGGAAAATGACGCTCTGTCCTTTACGATAATATGGGAAATTAAATCGGGCCGGAATATTGATGGGAAATGCTGAAAATCTCAACAGTTAGCATAAAACGTTAGTGTCATATTTGGTTTAACACGGCAGCTTTTGTGGCAGGCTAAATATACACAGAGGTAAAAAGGTATCGACGGCGGTATTCTGAGGGCGAACGCTAATAGCTCAGAGATGTTCTTTTAGCGGGAGAAAAGGGTTCTTATTTCTGAACGGGAAGTTGATCCACTGCAATCTAGCGCTATTGTGTTGCGAGATGTGAATCTTTTCACAGTTGATGAGTCTGCTTCACTTGCTGCGTGGCTGCTCTTCACACACGCGCTTACGCACGCGCTACGGCTTTGTGCGGGGGTAGAATGCAGCACCTGTTCTCAGTACAGTTAGGCAGGGGTTGAGCAGCACAAATGAACTCATTTCCAGGGCTACATTGAACAGAGAGCACTGCAGTCACAGCAGGAGGAGTCTGCCGAGCCAGCAGATGGGCAGAGCTAATCATTGTTGTGAAATAGAGATGACCCTGCCTATCTCTCATACTGCCAACAGACATTTGCCAATCTCTCCTCAATTCCCTCTCCTCTCCCCCTCATCTCTGTTTGTTTCTCGACTCCCTCTAACGAATTTACGAGCGAACGTAACCTTCGAAAAATGTCTGAAAGTCGAAAGCGTACGCGCTGGAGCAGCTGTAACCCGCGGACCAATCAGAAACGTGATAAAGAGTCTCCAATCAGAAACTGATTTTTTCGTTTAGTAAATCTGCATGTGTTTGGATTAATACCCGTAACCTCAAGTCAGGTGTGTTTTCCTCAGAATGTGCCTTTTTTCTTGTGATTGGGCTTTTGTTATATTTCAGAGTCTTTCATCATTAGTGCTGAATGTTGAAAAATGTTCTATAATTGGAAATCACGCCGTATCCTGCTTAGCGCAGTATCTCGAGTGGCAATGTGTCACGCTTAATTAAAAAAAAACATAGCGGTTATTAACCGTGATTAGAAATCAGTTCAGTGTCTTTTGGATGTCTGAGAACCCATGAGAGGGTCTGGCACAAACCGTGATACCAAAATCAAACCCAGCTACTATGTGCTGCAATAGTTGGAAAAATAGTGTGTTTCTCTCCCTCTGTTATATTGTGGATTGTTAAGAAATAAATATTCAAGCGCCTTGATAAGCTTTAGTAAATGATGTCAGAGTTAGCGATCTGTGGCTAATGATTACGCTTTTATTGTCAGATCATTTTTGTAGAAAACGTTGCTAGCTTTGTGTTTTTATTGCTCGATTGGTTTACGTAATCACAAAACGCAATTACGATTGTAATGCATTAGTTCCATACTGCGCGTATAGAAAAATAATTGATAATGCTGCATCTAAATTGAACAGTCTTGTCATTTTCCTCTGTAAGACGTCTGGGAGAAAGCTAATGCACCTTAAAATAAAAGCTGACAATGAACTAGAACTGAGTACAAAATCTCTCACAAAAACTGCATGAACAGAAAGAGTTCTACCTCGCGTCTGTACAATGATTTAATGTATGCAAATGATCTGGCTTCAGCTAATGAAGGCGCCATTAATCACTGTAACGATGCTCTGGTTTAACCTGCTTAATTACAATCTGAAATGCGAGTTGTGTATCTGCAGATGAATGCAAGTCACAAATGCAGATTTTTAGGAGCAGAAACAGGCCAGAAACGGACTGTAGCTCAGGGTTGGTTGCTTAGAATCAAGAACAACTTTTTCTTGCCCCCAGTCTAACAACAGCACAATTTATCATCAAAATAATAAACAGCAAAACAGTATTCATAAACATTTCTCTGTATCTGAAATAAAATGCATGTAATCATAAATATATTGTACAATAACTGAAGTGGATGAAATGATCACCTAAAGAGGTTTATTCTATTAGTTTTTATCTTTAACATTATTGTGTTAAAGTAGAAAATATTGGTTGAAGAGAGATATGAAAATACATGCTTTGTTCTTTTTACAGTGCAAGATGTATTTATTTTTAAAAAATGTATTTCGACTTTGGAAAGTGTTGATGTGGAGAATTAAGATAAAAGAAATTGTCCCATTAAAATTTGTGTTGTTCTTGGTAGCTAGTGTCGTGTTCATATCACCATCGCTCATTTTTATAGCATATTAATGGTCGCGTTGACTTGCATGCTAGGCCAAATAGTAACTGATTGCTGAATCACAGATTTTCGTTGAACCATTTTGTAGTTCAAATTAAAATATTGTGGTTGTGACTCTACACGCCTTGTTTCCTTTTATCTTCTCACAGCTCAACAGGATGAATAATCAAAATGTTTCGAAATCCCCGAGCTGTCGGGGATTTTAAGGGAAGTGTGTGTATGCAGTTCGGAAAGGTTGCAAGGAAGGGTTTAAAAATCTGCTGTCTCTGCCTATGAACCCCCATCTGCATGCGATCGCAGTGTGTGTGTGAGTGTGTGTGTTGTCACAGTGAGTCTGATTTGTGTGAGAATGCGGCTCCAGGCAGGCAGGCTGATCCTGTTTTGTGGAGACGAGGAACGAGAGCCCATCACAGATTAGACACCCACAGTTTCGTGTCGATTTAATGCACCAAGTCAGGGATTTATTCTTAACCGACCGGCGCTTACAGCACCAGGCAGAGTCAGCCAGCCAGGGCTTTCCCATGCAGTCATCTCTCGTAGAAGATCAAAAACAACTGAATGAGAACCTGAGGATGTGTATCATCCCCTGTCATTGTTTCATCCTTGAGCGAAGATATATTGGTGTGACTTACGCTGCATGTAATATCCCACCTGTATATATAAATGTGAATATATACAACATATATGAACCATATGTACTATATATGCTATATAGTATAAATGTATATATATACTGTACATGTATCTTTAGAACTTGTCTAGAAATTAAAAGTTAGAATATATATACGCCCATATATTGCACAATATATCCACCCATTTTCTATAACGCTTATTCTACTTGGAGTGCTGGACCCGAGATATAATTTTTCATATATCACACAGCTACTTATCAGTGAAGCGATAAAATAGCTTGAATGTTTCCTATAGAATAAATGCAATAAAGCCACATACATATCATTTATCTTGAGACAGTTGTGCTACCGACTGTGCGTTAGAAGCTCTCCACATTACAGCACAATCACGCCTTTCACATTTTTTGTGCCAAAACATTTTAGCGCAGATATACAGGAAACATTTATAAAGATAAACACATTAATACAAACACACAAGCCTGTTCCCTCAACTTTACAACACTGAAATGACTTTAAGCGTATACGTGCAACGCTCACACACATACACACACTTTCAATTTCAGGCATCAGTACACAACTAGCCACACAGACACACACATTTCCAACAGGAATTCACAAACAACGCACTTACACAACCTGCTATTCCTCTCTCAATCTGTCCGTCTAACTGATAGAAATATCTAGTCAAAGCAGGTGGTCGTATCGTCACACAATGAGGCTTAAAAATTGGCCCTCAGGACTACACACACGCATTCACTTAAAGTTACTATTCTTAATCAGCTGTGCTATTAGTCTTCTCGTCTATTTTGTCTTTCATTCATCTAACACATCTGTCTATCCTCTTACCCCCAGCTCCCTGGCCCCCAGCTGGCTGGATGGATCTCGGGGGAAAAGCAGCGAGCCCATGCCCGGGAAGGAGCTCTCCGCCTGGGCTGAGTTCTGTGAACACCTTACCATCATCTTCAGAAACTGCTTCAGACAAGGCGCGTTTACAGGGAAACAGGAAGAGAAGAGGAAAAGAACAGAATTCTAGCCAAGGTGGTAAATAAATACACAGGCTAAAGAAAGGCAAGTGGAGGGAAAGAGATAGCCAGACTGCCACAGCAATAGAGAGCCGTGCGCTTATGGTTTACATTCGTGCTACACACACGCACGCAAACACACGCACACACACACGCGCGGTCGGTGTGAGCCCCAGATGGGCAAGTCATCAAGCAAGCTCAGCAGTTAGAGCTATCTTGCTTTGAGTAAATGAGAAAATGAAATGATTGTGCGTGGGAGAAGGAGAGAGAGCGAGCCTCTCATCCATTATGGTACGCCCAGAGAGGTTCTGCCTTCAGCTAGCAAAAAACGCTGAACTGGACCTAAACGCTCAGTCCCTGCACATTCATTTAGACCTCTGTCAGCCGCAACATTTAGAAGCACATCGATAAAACACACAGAAACGTCACACACCACGGAATACTGAACACACACTTAGAGAAGTGAGGGGACTGAACAAGAAATATCCAGTGCCTTTACCTCATTGCTCAACAAAGCAGCGTTCAGTGTTCGGCTGATTTCAAACATCTTGTTGGTGGTTTTCTTCTGGCTTGTCTCGTGTCTTGTATTATTTCTGCCCTCTTGTTTCTCGTAGCTCAACGGCTCCCGGTGCTTCACTGGAAATGGGAATCAGTCCCGAGAAAAAGGAAAGAAAGAAAAATGAACAGATTTAAAAAAAAAGAAGAAAAGGAAGGAGAAATCCTTTCTATGTGCTGTCTGGTTGGATGTCTTTTCTCCTGTCTTGCGCTCTGGTTTCTGGTGAACCTCTGTTAAATGTGGCGCTAGTGCCCTGGCTCACGGCACACGACTGAAGAGTCAATATTTTTTTATTTTAGCTCCCAAGAGTCAGCACATTAAAACAAGCAGTCGGTCGGCTGGGCGTCTTCCCTTATCTGTCCTCCACACACTCGCTCACACAATGCGCTCCGATCCTTAGACCGCTCTGTAGCAGATTAGTCCGTCCCAAAACATAGCTCTTAGTTTAAACTCCTCTCTCTCTCTCCATCCCTCACCCATTCTCTCTCCTTCCTAGCTCCCTCCCTCCCTTTCTCTCTCTCTCTCTCTCCTTACTCCCCCCACCCCACCCTCCACCCTTTCTCTCTTTCTCCAGCAAGCTTTCCTGCAGCTACAGTTCACTGTGTTACCACAAGGTGGGAAGACTCTTCGTAACAGGCGTGACACAGTCACATCTGCCTTTTCTGGCTCATCTTTTCCTCTCCGTTTGGCTTCACGGCTCCTCCGCTGTTTGCAGGGAACACACGGTCGGCTTGGCACCCGCTCACCTCCGTTCGCCAGTCTCTCGCGTCCCACCCTGCCACCACTGCCTCTCGACAGCCACGTTTGATGTATGGGACACAACAGGGCTGATTGATAGACCAATAGCATTAGGAAAATTTTGACCAGTGGCACTTCGCCTGAGAAAACCCCCGCTAAGATGTCAGCAAACGGTTCCCGGAGAATATTTCAGCCATTAATGTATGCAGGTGAACATGTAGTGTTTCGATTCGCTGCTTTATATTGTTTGGTTACTGTGGCCCCAACTCATATTATGATACTTTAAATGTATGAAAGCAATTACATTAGACAACTAAGTATTAAACCAAGTGTTTATTTATAAATTTTCATCTATCTCAAGATTATTTTCAGTTTGAAAATAATATCATCTTCTGTTTACAAATGCCACCTGGTTGATATTTTGTTGTCTAATGGAACAATGTTTACACACGTTTATGTAAGTGTTTGTATGTGTTTGTATTTGTACAGGTTACTGTTACTGTACTGTATAAAACCTATTCCTAGTAAAAAATACAAAATTGTTGTATTTTAACATTGTGTTGGATTGTGTTGAAATGTGATTCTTATGATTCATCACTTTCAAAAGTTGGAATATTATAATACAATAATCTTTGGATTATTAAACTTCAACACGGACTCCCACATATCAGCAAAAACAAAGACAGAAATGCTTTAATTCCTTGGAAATTAGAATAAAATAAAAGGCAACCTGATTCTCTTTAAAACAAAACATTCACAAAGCTCCTTTATGTTTCCATGCAAGCACAGTAAACAGGTTTAACTCTTCAGTTATCATAACATTGATTCTGTTTTATATTTTTCTGGGGATTTTGCTATAAATATCTGTTTTCAATGACAGACTTTGGTGACTCATGTTCTTGCCTTTATATTTGAGTCTAAAATTATTTTTTAATGTTCCTTTGTAATTCTTTTATATATCAGCTAACTGAACAGAGAGTATGACCGATTCTGAGGTCATTGTTATTTATTGGTTTAGTCACAGACTCACAGATGTTTTCCCATCAGCCAATGACCACATGCCTCTGTAATCGTAGCATTTATAAAAACAAACTCATTATGCAAACAACTTCTCAAGATGAAATGTTTAAAATGTCAACGTTAAAAGCTGTAATTAGAAAGAGTGGATGCAATTAATCAGGCTGCTGCTTAAGATTTTCATTCATTTCATTGTTTTGTGTTAAACAATTAAATATTAATGGTTTAAATATAAACATTTAATAAAATCATGTCCGTGTTTAACAGAATGCAAAAACAACTGCTGGAGTTTGACTCGGGTACAACACAAAACACAAAACCATATGTTTCTCTGCCTGTTTCTCTCAAAGGAAAACCAAACAAAACAGATCAGAACAAGTCATTGTAAACCTGTTGTGTTGCTTCAAGTGTGGAAAGCAGAGGTGAGCTGAAAGTGGCTGCAGAAAATGAGCTGTTCGTTTTCTCTTTAGTTTAAGACTGAATACGGTATGAGCCATTCTCTCCAGCCCCATGAGAGGCGTGTGTCCAGTTAATAGCAGCCTATTGACACTGATCCATCTGTTGGGATGGACTGAAGCCAACAGAAGAAGAAGAAGAGATGGAGAAAGAACAAGCAATGAAGAAAGAAGAGAGAGAGAGAATGAGTTATGCATGTGCATATGTGAGCCATTTTAAGGTGTAACCCTTTTTAAAACCTATAACATTTGGTTGATGTGATTATAAAATAGTTTGTACCCCCACAGTGTCTACGTTGCAACTTTTAATGCTAAATCCATTTAGAATAATATGGTTATAGGCAAATGTTATCTGGTTATGAAATCCACCCAGTGTGTTGCTCACTACTTAGGGATCATGTAAACAACACAGTTTTCTCACTCTTACGCCAATTACATTCTCAGTGAATTTTCCATCTCTCAGGTACTGCAGTTTGTGCGACATTTGAGATTTTATCGTATACAACAGAGCACTTTAAAAATCACCTGGGAGACAGCGTGTGTTTTTGTGTGCATGCACCGGGTTGGACTGTCACTTGAATCACAGAGTCTACTGCTTGATTCTGAAGTCAGCTGCCTCTCCTTTCCTCTCTTCTGTCCGTTCGGGTGCCAGGGGGATTCTGATTGCTGTCTCCATAGTGATTCTATGTGTCTTCATAAAGGCTGTTCAGAGCCTGTCTCTTCCCTGTGTGCTGTCTGTGCCATGCAGATGACCTGCCATTCATTGCGAGGGACTCAAGCGTGGAATCTCAACATGGTCCGTCTAAAAAGGGTTTTCCTGTTCCACCAAAAACATGCAGAGCACCTTCAGTCTTAAAAAAAGAAAGCTGCTTCAAAAAACCATAGAGGAACAATTTTTGGCCACACGATTCCAAAAAGAACCTTTCTAACAATCGCAGAACCGCAGAGTTTCCTTCTGTAAAAGATTCTTTAGACTACAATTTTTATATGGTAAGAAAGAAACTGTTCTTCTATGGCATTGCTGTAAAGAACCTTCAAAGAGCCTTATTTTTATTAAAAAGTGTTAGAGAGGAAAAAGTTAGACGTTCTTAAAGAAAATTCACACCAGAAAAAAAACCTCACGCCTCATTCAGGGTGAGCACTCAGGGTCTCGGTTCTTTATAAAATCAGGTAGCAAATGTTTTTAACGCCTCCTGACCGAAAATCTAACGTTTAATTGTTTGCCATTGTTGTCTTTGACGTCATACGAGTCTCCGGTGATTGTTAGCAGTGGTGTTGGTTATAATGCTGGGGTAAAACTTATTTTGATGTGGAAAAACACAGTGTCTCATGGGAACCAATTAAAAAATCAGAGGCTCAAGAAGTGGACTGTACTTTGCTTTTGTGTTTTTTGATTGATGGGTTCATTAAATTATCTGTTCACTTGGTGAGCCACATGACAGGACAAGCGTGCAGAGGAGAAATTCTGTTTTTGCAGGCACATCATAATTGTCACAGGAATATCTGAGATTCTCTTTCACTGTAAAGTTTTATGTCCAGATCTGTGCGGTTGGCATACTGAGGTTCCTGCGTTTGGAGCAGATCGCCGCAGACACAAAGGAACTAGAAGGAGATCTATATTTTTGTCGCCCAATTCATAATGCGAATTGACAGTCTCGATAAATAAACAGGGAGGCATGGAGCCAGATAATTGGAGAAGTTAGGGAATGACACACCATGAAGGACAGCTTTTCAATTTTCAGTCTGAAGGGTGCACCGTGCCGCACAATTCCTCATTATTCAAAAACAATCAAACTACCCAGGCTGCCCTGCTGCTTGTAGTTTGCCGTCAAATATGATGGCAAGGAAAAAAATCATTGCCAATTTTGTCTTATTAAAGACGACCCCTATTCTCTTCATCTGCCTCTGACATTCGCCGCTCTGCTCATAACCTGAAAATTAGCAGCTGAGGGTCTCTATGCCTGTGTCCTCCTGAAACGCAAGTCATATGGTTGTTCATTTGCAGGCTAATCAGAAACCTGCACTATTAATGGAAAATGAATGAGGTCGGTCTTGATTGTGGTTGATGGCACAGGCTATGCTCCAATTGTCCCGGAATCCATACACTTTAATCAATCTAAATTGAGAGACGGCCAGTGTCGGTGGTGAGGGACATTGCAATTTTAAAACACAAGACACTTGAAGGGTCGGTGGGTGGCTGTCATTTCTGCAGGCTAACAGGTAACGTTCACAGAACATTGGTTAACGTCTCTGAAACCTCTAAGAGTTATTGGTGTAGCATTGGTAGAACTTTATTCCATTATATATCACATATAAAAAACGTTATTCTTAAGTTGTTAGAGGAACGTTTTAAAAACGTTTATACCCAATCCACAACGCTAATACGACGTCCCAAAACTGGACGCTTTAGGCGTTCCTAGAACATGTTCAATGTTTTAAATACTTAATGGAAACATTACAGACATGTTTGCAACCTTATAATGTAAGCTGGACCTCGGTCCACAATGCATACAGTAGGAATAAATGAAACATCAAGTGCAAGGTAGCTGGAGATGATAACAGTTCTTTATTTGCATTTTATGTTTTCATGTTAGGGTTTATATAAAGGCCTAAATGTTGAGCGCTTGCCCAGGCGATGTATGTTTTTCAGACGCTATAACTTAACCTTGCTGGATTGAAGCCTCGCACCTCTTATCAGCAGCTGATAAGGGGGCTGGTGTTTTTACTACCTCCATAAACACTGACGTTTTCTCTCTATTCATGCGATTTATAAACCCAAGCGTGAACAAACGGCGTTATTTTGAGCGCTTCCGGGTTGTTGGGGCGCTTTTATCGCGCTGGCGCATGCTGATGACGCAACCGCCTCCGACGCTTGATACGTCGTTGTCCTGGCAACGCTCCGTCGGCTTGACAAGAGCGCATGCAGACGGAAGATGGAGGAAAACAGCAGAGACCGTCAAGACACCGGTGTGTAAAAACAAAACAGACATTTAAACGTTGTGTTTCTCATTACGTGGCATTTAAAGCGGTCGATGCACGAGGGGTCGTTTGGTTTTACGCGATACGGGCGCTTGGTGTTTGTAAACACGGGATGTAGAATAATAAACGTCACCTGTGCGACGTTTTCCATTATAGCGATGGTCACAACATCACCAAACGTCTGTGTTTAAGATCAATATTGAGCTGCATGCATAATGCAAAGCAATACCACGTGCATTTGTAGCCCAGCCTTTTAAGGTGGAAATGTCGAGATGCTGTTGGCTATTTATTTACGTTTTCAGTAATAATCCTCACTATAAACAACGCAATTGACCTTCAGTCATTGAATAATGTGTGATGTATTTAATCTGAGATGTAAATGTCTGCATTCATTTATCGTGTGACAGTACGTGGGGTTTGTTTGTTTATAATGTTTCACCTCGTGATTCAGGGTCGATATAAATATTCTCAGTTGACATTGTTTAAATATTCATTTAATGCTCATTTGCATATTCATTCAGTCATTTAAATATTAATGTGCAGTTTGTTATTGGAGAATGAAAATTTGTACATGTGGTCAATAGCGTGATCATGTGGTCTGAAGTTTGTTTGTAGACATTAGAAACTGAAGGACAGTATGGAAATGTGAATTCTTTGTGGCAGATAATGAAACGGGTGGAGAAGATGCTTTGGTGGGGAATGTGAACAAACTGACGGTCACCCCCCCGGGATACTCCGGACCACCCAGGAAAGGACATCTCATCTTTGATGCCTGTTTTGAGAGCGGTGAGTATGTTCATGTTTGTTTGCGGCCTGTTTGGTCCCTGTGCTGTTTTTGTCTGATTCTCACCTGTCTGGCAGATGGAAGTTTGTTTTATGAAATCCTTTGTTCGACTGTGAATTGATTGGGAAGCGATCTCTGTACGACAGGTGATGTAATGGGGGTTTGTTGACATCGGCCGAAAAGTAAATTAGTTTCAGAGACGGAGAAAGTTTTTGGTTTTTTGGTGTTAGATTAAGTTGTCAAAATTTCTTGTGTGTTTAATGGATGCATCAAGGAATATGAATGAATCCTGATTTTGTGTTTGGGACAGAAGTGACGTGTGTTTGCATGTGTGTTTATCGATGGCTTGCTGAGCTTTGACTCTTAACATTATGCTCTGATAGGAGACCTAAATGACTGGAACACAGTGTACATGTTTATGTAGCCTGTTTGTAATGCATACAGCCTGGTTTCTCTTTGCTTTTATTGAATCATTCAAAATTTATTTCAAAATTTCCAAGATTTTCCAATGTTCCCCAGATGGAAAAAGGCCATAAGATTGGTGTGAATAGTGTGGATGTGTAAATAATGTAAATAAACTTGAGGTTGAGTAAATAATGAGGTTGAGTTATAATGTAAATTAACATGAGGTTGAGAAAGTACTGAGGTCATTTCCTTGTTTGGATGAAGTGTTTAGAAGATCGGGATGTCATACATACAGCACTGGCCCAGTAACGTTATTATTTTACAAGCTTGCGTTGAAATTTGTGAGTACAGCAGGATTTACCATAGCAACAGATGTGTGATTCTTGTGTTGTAGTTTGTGTAACAGGTTATCAATTAAACAACACCTCAGATAATATGTCAACATGGCATTTAATAAGATTTAGAACGATATTTTTATTGTCAGTTTATATGGTAAACAACTGGAGTTGGCCATTGTTACCTCTCCAAATAATATACACTCTTTAATTCCCAAGAGAGTTCTGTCAAACATGTTTGTAGCCAAATCATCGTCTGGTCTTTTGTTTAACGTACCATTTCAGCGCACGCCGGCGCGGAGAGCGACTATTGTCCATGTGAGCCTTAATGGATAATTATCTCCCTTTTAAACGGAGGGGGTGAAATTGAAGCGTTTCGTTTGAAAGTGACTGCTCCTGTCGGTCTACCTCGCTGAAAACTGTAATTAAAGCAAGTTATGATATTTTGAAGAACGCTTTGAGTAAATGGCCTTTGTTTGCCACTTTTTGCCGCTGTGAAGGAACGGTGATATAATAAAAATAAAGTGCTTTTGGTGTGACAAGGTCAAGTGGGCAGATGAGAGCAGCTTTGGGTCAGATTGACAGTGAATCAGTGTGGCTGGAACAGACACAATATCATTCTTTGCTGGGAGATTAGGTTCAGGGTCTGCAGCAGATGAGGCTCGGCTTTCATATTCTTGACAGCCAACCAATTCGTGAGGACGGCGCTCGCCTGTGGCTAGACTCCCTGTGGGGAGGTTTTTTTATAGATTTTTTGGGCTTGGAAATATTCTGTAATGGTGCAATTTTTAGGTGCAGCCGGTCTATCTGGTCTTACCGGGAAGTCACATGCGTGTTTGACTCGAATGTTAAGCTCAACAAAAGCTGCTGGTTACAAATCCCAACGCATCTGAGGCGTACAGTAAGACTGGCGTTTTTGAATCGGCTCCAAAGTGACTTGATAAGTTAATATGATTCAGAGCAACAGACTGTAGACAAACTCGTAATAAAACAGTGCTCACATTTTGCTGTGGGAGTTGAGGCATCCATCATCAGCGAGATGTTTATTGCCGGTATTGAGACAATGAAGAAGTGATTCATACGCTGAGATGTTTGTGTAACATACAGTTATATAGCTGAGAGTGTGGGTGATGCTTTGCAGTGAAGGGCAGCAATGAAAGGGCGGACGTGGAATATTAACATATAGTTACAGCGCCAATGTCAATATAAATAAATAATAAGGCCGGTTTATACGTTTCTGTGTTTTCCCCTCTGACTGGCCTGCAGGACCCCAAGGCACTGATTAATGGACTTTAGGCCACAAGACTGGGATCAGCTAACATATATGACATTACCCCCATGTCTCCAGCTCGGCAAATTCTCTGAATGATTTATGGAACAGATATTAATCGGCTTCCAGTAAACGCATTACCCAAGTTGGAAAATGGAGAGGAATTGATGTTACAGCGCTAATGTCAAATTAATGTCCTGCTGCTGTTTCAGCAAAGCAACACTGCGGTGAAGTGATGTTAACCGCTTACACGCTGACAAAAGAGAAGCGCCACTTCTCTGGTGACGTTCTGGGATTTTGGCGTAAGTGACTTTGAGAACCGGAGCCCTCTTGTCAACTGAAGGACTTTAGACGCAATACTAGGCAAGTTTTCTCTGTGAGACACCCCGCGATCATTAATCACACGCTTCTCTCTTTATGTTGAAAAAGATGTGGAAATATAAAGGTTTGTGGTGATACGGGCTCATTTGTCAGAAAGCCACCTGTCAGATGATGATAATTCTCCACTGTTCACAGCCTCTTTTTGTTACATTCAATGTCAGCGCCTTCAGAATGGAAAATGGTGCTTGAAATAGGGATAAAATTTCTGGATTGTGAATGAAACTTGAAATCAAAAAGTATAGTTGCTTTCAGTATTGCTTAAGCATTTTTTTTTAAGAAATTACAACATGGCCAGTGTTAGTACTGTTTAAGTTGAAGCTGCAACCTGTATCTTTGTATGTCTGTCGCCATCTCTGTTTGAAGCATCAAATTGCAGGCAGTTTTTATTATGCATGTTACAGTCAAATAAACAGTCAGTTTAGAACCAGTTGCTACACGCATACTCTCAGTTCAGAATCAGACGTCTTTAAACTCAATAAGACTTTAAACAAACAGATGCCAGAATATCACTCAAGTTCCTTTTGTTTGCCAAGAAAATAGTTTCATCTTTCATTCTTTTTGTAGACAGCTGTCAAGAACGTAAAGAAAACAGCACAGTCAGAGAAATGGCTCTTATCTTTAGTATCCGGGTAATAAATTCTAATTGGTTAATTAAAACAGACCATGGATACGCAAACTGTTTACTGAAGACATAAAACACTTAATTTACATTTAGATGAGATGTAACTCATATTCTTGTCAGGCATATGCAGATTAGGTCAGTGGTATATCTTTTTTTAGACATTTGGGCCCACAGGTTTATACCTCTCTCTCTCACTTTTCTCTCTCTCTCTTTTTTTAGCAGAACTTATTAAAATAACCCCCATTATGCACAGTTTGATAGTAAAAAACAATGAATATTTCCTGAAGGCGTCATTAAAACGGTATTGATGGCTCTATAGATAGTTACGTTTGCCGCATTATGTAAATTCTATAGAATCTTGAATTTAAAACGACTTTATTGCTTATAATGATCACTATAGTCATGTAACATTATCTGGTTGTTCAATGAATGTGGTTTTGTTTTGTTTTAAAAAAACATGTTGTCTGTGTTTTTTTCTTAGAAAGAGAGAGAAACTTTGTATTCCTACTTTTTGCTAATAGTAACCGATATTGATAAAAATGATGACATTAAAGTTAATGTTATGATGATAAAGTTAATGTATGGCTGTGAAACGATTGTGTTTTAATTTATTGTGAAGGATTTGCAGCTAGAGTAGATGTAGATGTTGCTGTGCAGTCCTGTCGTTCATTAACTCTTTCATTTGTGTAGATGTTCTTACATCAGTTTCATCGAATCATTCTAGGGGAAAATTATGTCAAAAATCTTCCCCGCATGTCGATGTTTTATCGGAGGATGTGTGATAAAACTTATTGACTGTAGCTGCTGATTACATCTGCTGCCAGCTAGAGGCGGAGGAAGGTGTGTGTGTGAGTGTGTGTGTGTGTGTGTGAGTGAGTTTGTGTGTGTGTGTGTATATACAAGTGCATATATGCGTATGTGTGTTTACATAATGATTCAATTCCTACCAAGGGCAAAATAAAACTATGCGCCAATGACATTGTGAGATCTGCGGTACCCCCTAAGCCTTTAGCAGATTTGCATTGTGGATTTTAAATTATCCATTGTAATTGTAATAAATGAAAAAAAAGATTTAGCGAAACAAAAGAAATGTGTTTGGGACAATGCCTCAACCGCAGGATTGCTAATGAGGATAAACAGTGGGAAAAAATTTCTCGTTCATTTCCTGTTGATGGGGCTTTAATTGTTTTGCCTTTTTTTGGGGCTGTAGGATTTTTTTGATTTCCACCCCATTTTTTTATCTCCCCTCAAAACTCGACGTGAGGACTTTTGAGGTAAGATAACAACAAAAAAATGGGTGGAAATCGAAAAATTCCAGCAGCCAACATCTAGTGGACCAGTGGTTACATTTAACACCCCAAAAAGACAAGATGGAGACGAAAGCAGAGGCAAAACAAAGAAGCAAAGCAGGCCAAAGCAGACAGGCTTGCCAGCAGACATTTTATATTTCACATGTTTGCTGAGAAACAAGAGCGTCTGATCTCCATTGATTAAAGAAGTGGAAACATTCTAACAATCAGCTTTATGCTTCGCACAAGTGGCTGCGGGAGACAGCAGAGCTTAAAGAAAGAATGAAGAGCACTTAAAAAGATATTAGAGTAGTGTAGCTGTATTTCTGCCCTCTACCCAACAACAACATGGGCAAAAAAAGCGATAGACGAATGGAAGGTGCATTAGTCGAAAATTTTGTGCTTAGCGTTTAGAAGATGAAAGTTTTGTTTATTAACATCTTGGCTTTTGGCACAAGAGTCGCGTTCCTGCTGTTGAGGGCTTCTTCCAGTCTCTTAGTTTTCTCGTTTCTGTGCCTTTTTGAGGCTTTAAGAAGGATTGAATTGAATTGATTTCAGCGTTTATCTGAGAGGAACCTAAATCGGTTTTCTGATTTATTGTTTTTATCAGGAGTTTTTTCTCTCATCTGGCTAGTAGAAGCTAGCTAGCTAGCTTGCCTTTTGTCAATTTCGTGGCTTTATCTCTTTCATTCCTCTAACTGATACTCGGGCCTGTGGTGTTATACGGCTCTGACCCTGAAGAAAATATCCTTGCATTTAGAGAGCGTGTGTGGACAGGGTTTCACGCCTCTGTCCTCCTAAACCACAAGGCTAACAGCGTCGGTTGTGGAGTTTTACAGTAACGCAACCGTGACTTTTGTGGGTCTTTACTTGTAAATCACTCACTGAATGTATGAAGCCAAACTGCAGTTAAATTCCCGTTTCATAAAGTTGTCTGAACAGCTTGTTCTCTGTGACAAAATGCTGATTTATTTCTCTGGCTGGATTCTGGTGTTTTTGGACTGGGACGTTAATTAAAGTACTGCATTTATTTTAGTAGATTCAGTTTCTGATACCACTCATGGCAACCTGCAAACCTTTTGTTTGGTAAAATGTACCTTTATTTTGTTAACACTGTTTATCCGTTCACCATTTTATTATTAACAATTCCATCATCTGGAATAATAATTGGAAAATGTTTAAGCAGTTGTTTTCTGATTATAAAACTAAGTGTAAAATCCAAACCTTGTTTAAATGAGAAAATATGAATGAATTTGTATAGTATTGCAGTTTGAGTGTCTAAATATCATCCTTACAGTCTCATGAACAGAGATGGACTGCAAAGCTGAACTGTAATTCGAATTGGTCCTCACTGCTAGCATAGCAACTGCTTCTCAGAGCAGAAGTACGTAGTGGTCCTCTCGCAGTCATGCTGTAATATTTACTCACCCCAGAGTGTTGGGGAACAGAGCGCGCGTCTGCGCCGGGGGCCGGCCGAGCTGATATGTGCACAAGCAAATGAAAGGGGTGATAATCTTGTCAGGCGTACCCAACATCAGCCTCGATTATGTTTGATCAGAGCGCTGCAGCCTGGCGTGAGCTGGAATGAAACATGGGCTCAAACGGCAGAACCTGGAGCTCGCTGGTGGTCGAGATATTTGTGAGGTTGTCACGGAGCGAGGATGTGAAATATGAGGTTGCGTGTGTTATTCTTGTGTTCCTTTGAACTGAATTACAGGCTGCATCATCTTAAAATGTGATTTAGTGTAATTGTGTGGTCATTGTTTAGTGTTGTGGTCATTGTTCATGAAGATTATGTAGAAATATAATCTAGAACTTGTTTTAATCTAGAACTGTCTCGCATTACGCTAGCGATGGGTTTTGTGCCATTATGTCTTCTTTGTCTTCTCTATTTGGAGTCATTTGACTGCTAGCCCACGTCCTCAGTGCTAAGATTAATCTAGAAGAAAGAACATAAAATATGTGCCGTTACTAAACGTTCTATTGGTTCAGTGATATCAAATTAGATCCGCTGAAGAACCGCTTTTTAAAGCGTGCAACACCTTCTCACTTTCAGCCACTCAGTTTAGAAACTAATCCCTGCCATGTGTTTTACTTGTGAACGTGACACATACTTCAATTAGCACCCTTCACATACTCTCACCAGCACATTATAATGGGCGGTATGAAGACTAACATAACACTCATGGGCTCAGCATTTTCTATTTTACAGTTATTAACAGGAGGTTAACTCAGAGCACAACTGACTCTTCCTTAAAGCAAATGGAATCTGTCCAGTTTTAGCCGGACGCTGACCCCTATTAGGAGAGACTTAAACAAATGGCGGCTTTCTGCGGGTGATAGCAAGTGTCACACCGTTTGTGTGCGTTTTTGTCAATGAGCTCTTTAGCTCTCACGCTAGAGCTGTCAGAGCTTAGCTGCCACTCTTCTGTGGAGAGCGTTTAATACACCGGGTCAAGTGATCGAGTGTGCGTCAACTTTGGCTCCGTTCCACTTAGTGTAGTAAAGCAATTTTAACTTGTTTCCACAGTTTGAGTTTGTTCAAACGTTTTGTTTCTATTTAACGCTCGAAGGATCGTTGTTTGTCGTTAAAACAGGCAGTTGTTGCTACAAGTTCAGGAGCGGCCCGGCGAGCGTGAACACAGAACGCCTCGCAGGTGAAAATGACTCCACACGGGGCTGCGTCGCAATACGTTGGCGCATGAACACGCTGCTCTGCTATGATGGAGTAATCCATTTTCCCAGCAGCTCTCCTGATGCCGTAAACACGGCGCCAGACGGACGTGTCATTCCTCATCCTAGGCAAGGACACGCAGTTTGGGAAAACACTGGAGATTTGTAACACTTGAGCGCTCCGTGTTTTTCCTCTTTCTTATTTTGCACCACCTCTGTTTAGATTGCTGATTTATTTAAACATTTTCTTTGAGATGAGTTCCATTGATGTGTCAGGTTCCGTTTGATGTCACTTTTTATGTACGTTTGTAAACGGATGCACGAGAACGGAGAGGCATTTAAACAGAAATACAATCTGTTTGAATTCTGACAGATTCCTGAGACTCAACCGGAACGTGTTCCGCACATCGGTGGGTTTTGCCGCCGCACGGCTCACGGTGTTTCGCAGTCATGTTGTACACAAGGATGTAAAGAGTAGTTTTTGCACACCGAAAGTGTTTCCTGCTTGCGTGCTGAAACTTGTTGACTGTTATTCTACATCATTTGAACACATTCCCCCCTACAAAGATAAAAGCTCTGATTGTTGCTCTCTGCTGAGCTTGTATTCAAACACTTCTGTGTTACGTAAATCGCAGACTGTTGTGGTGCATCCTGATGTACTGTTTTGATAACAACACCACTTTTATTCATTGCCTGTGTGTGATTCTGCACTGTGATTTTTCTGTAAACATAGCACACCATTTTAATTCAAAGTGAACCGCATTGATTCGTAAAGAGACGCTATTTATCTGAATATTATTCAGTCTAAATTTGGCATGATAGATGGTAACATTAATAGCGAAATCTATAGCCTTTCATCTGTTGCTGTGGGCTGCGTGAAGTGTGTCGGAAGATTTTTGTTGTAGAAATTCTTTGAGAGGGTCTAAAAACGCCAAAGTCTAGCAGAAATTCAATTGTAGACCGCCCACCGTCTTTGGGTCTAGAACATTTTAAGTGTGCGAGTACTGCGCCTTTAATTAGAGCAAAAACTTTGCTTCTGTCCTTTGAAGAGGGTTCGAGAGGGTTTCTTGCTCTTGGCAGCCAAAGCTGATTTCATTGCCTCCTGCCACGGGGCCAAAATGTCTCTCCTTGATTTATTTTTCTCTCAAAATGAAAGACATTGTAAATTCATATGTCAAACAGCGAGTGGAAACCTAACTTTCCATAGTCAGTGTGTAGATCAAGAATTAGCCGCAGAGCCTGATTCGTTTTTACAGCCCAGTGAGCTTTTTCAATTCTATTTATTTATTTGTTCCTTTTTTGCTGTATGTTTAGTCCTCCGTTGCTTTACTTCTCTTAAGTAATTACGCCACGGTGGGTGTCGTTTGCTGTAGTGTTTGTGCAAAGACGGGTGAGAAGACTCGCTGATTTTCTTGCCAAGATTTCCAAGCAGCTTGTGGTTGAACCCTCCAGTCTTTTCATTTCATTGTGAGTCTATCAGGCCATTGACAGTGGCATCACTTTATGTAATTCCCTGTTTGAAAAGCTTTGGTACGTTGAGAGATTTCAGTGTCTCTGGCTGGTGGAGGCCAGAACGGCTCGCTGGCATTTTGCAGGCATGTCGGTCCACAATGGCTTTACACCATTGATTCAAGCGTGGCTTTATCAGGCTGTTGCACAACACAGTGCAGAGCAGATGTGCAGTAGTTACTGCCCGCTATTGCTGTGGGAATCCACTCGGAGTTTATCGTTGTGCGCTAAGCCTTTACATCTGACTGTGTCTTGCTAGAGGAGTCATTTCTTCTGTTATTTTCAGCACACTGATTCTCTGGTGTGGTCCGGACGCAACACAATCAATTGGTTGAGTCTGAGTTGTAAGACGACTGCGGATCGATGAGTTTTTTTGCAGCAGGAGTTGTGCCCTGTGTTTTAAATCCACACTCACGTTTTTGTGACACTTGCGATGTTAAGCTATAGTTTTCACAGGCTAAAACTTGTGTAAATTGTAACACCACTTTGTTAGCATACATGATACATTTATGTTTTATATTTGTAATGCATTAAGATACACAAAGAAATTCAGAAACCAGCAAACTTTGTAATAACTTTAGCTGGTCATTAACAAACATTATGTAATGCTAAACGTGTGTGAAAATGTGTTTTTAGATCTTAACTCATGTAACTCATTATATAATTCTAACAGTTACACACTATGTTAAGCTTTTGAAACATCTTGGATGTCTTTATACTGTCATTTGTAAACTCATAACAAAAGCCACGCCTACTTGTGTTGGTGACCTATCAGAATTGTTTATTCTGGGCTGCCTTGTTCCTCCTTTTCCTTTGTTTTCTACCTCCCATTATGAACCAATCAGCCCGAGACACTGCAGTGCACAGCAACTGAGAACAATAACTGTAAATAAACAGAGTTCCCGCTCCCACCCGAACGCTAGCATCCTGATAACAGACCCCTCTTAGCACAACTGTTGACCTTCTTCCCGCCACAGGCTCACCACGGACCCTTCAGCTCCCCTCTGCGTTATCTCCCAACTCTCCGCAGGAAAGATTACTCTTATTTCTGTGCCAGGGACGCGGAGCGAGAACCAAAGGAAGAGATAAAGACGGAGGAAGGGAGTGTGTTAGGGAGAGATGAAAACAGAAAGACTTTAAAACAGACCTGCGCTGTGTCCTGCTGGCAAAGGCTGTTTTGTCCTTTGTAGGACTCCGTATAATTAACTCGTAAAGAGATAGCATGAAATTTAAAGTGACTCCTATTTACCCACTAAGGACTCGTGGCGTACGGCTACAGACATGATAAGAAAAGAAATGAAAGCAGAACAAAGCGGTACATAATCTGAATGTGGATTTGAGGAACGTTAACCCTGTGTTTTTTCCCAGAGCGAGATGATGAGAGAAAGCTGTCGACGGCCGCGAGTGGCTTCCAAGAGTCTGACGCTTCACATCCACCGCCAGAGTTTCAGGCTGAGATCGATGGTACAATTTAGTAGATTTCACAGTGAATGCCTCCCTGTGACCCACCGACTGTTATGAAATGAACACACTTGCTTTGGGCGCTTTTTCTTAGAGAAATACCGATACAAGGGCAGCAAGAAAATTTGAACCTTTTCAGATTCATTGGCCCCTTTATCACCGTTGCCAAGCGTGTGGGCTGCTAGCCGCCCTGCGCCCCACATGCGCCGCTCTGCCCTCCCTACCAAAAGATAGATGTCAAGCAATTACTGCTCCTGCATTTATTCCCTGCCCCGTTTTTGATAAAACACTAATGCATGTGATTATTTTACTATTTAGTCACATTTTAATGACAGTCTAGTGATTCGGTGACATTCTGGAATTGATGTCATTAATTAGCGGCTAGAGCTTGCTTAGCTTAAAAACCACGTTCACACGCGGCGGCTCTTCTCGTGGGACACCAGGAGTGGCGATGGAAACATGGCTGGTGTTTGATGAATGCTTGCTGGAATGTTTTTGCAGCTTTGACGCTTTTTACAGACGTACTGGGAGTTCGTGGCTCTATTCTTGTCCAGATATAACGATAAAAACACGGAAGAAAGTTCAGGAGAGATAGAGGAAGAAAAAAGAGGGACGCGGAGAGAGAGAGATGGATGTTGTCTTGGTGACACTTTGCCTTTAGACAGAGAGGAGGAAAAACTGGATGAACAGAGTTTAGCTGGAGGTCTCGAGTCAGAAACCTTTCCTGGGGTTTGAATCAATTCCAGCTTTATCAGTTGTCTGTATCCAGGTATTCTCACCCGTGGGAGAGGCTGATGTGTTTTCCAATAATGAAAAGGAGCACATGGCAAAAACACATTTAAGAGGTGGCCAGTCTCCAGAGTCGCTTCTAATTTCCAATGCAGTTTGTAACAGAAGGAAAAGAAACATCTAGAAAGGCTAAAGATGTCTGTGTCCAGTATCTGGAAGTGTCTAGAAGCTCAACATTATGACATCTGTGATCTGTTAAGATTAGCCAGTCAAAACGTAACAGCTGTTGCTTATACGTGTGTGTGTGTGTGTGTGTGTGTGTGTGTGTGTGTGTGTCAGTGTTTGTTTTTAAATAATCAACTCATTTGCTTAACATGGTTCCTCCTCATATTAAAGCTGCAGTCCAGATTTTCATTTGGTTAAAAATAAACAAAAGTTAGTTACACAAGTACAGTGTTGAATAAACTGATTCTACTTTGATTCTCAAAAGTTAGAATTTAAGAACATTAAGAAATTGCAAAATCCTGCAACTGCATGTTTTAAACAGAGGTGGCACCAGAGAGGCAAAAGTTACAGATCACAGCTTTAACTAGGTGTGATGTTTCCATCAATTAATTTTCCATCCATACTGAAACAGAATGTTGTGTGAAACAACACAATCGCAGCCAATCAGAGCATATTTGTGGCTTTGATAGTATTTCTGTCAAAAGCTGTTCAAATAGATGTGTTTATATCTGTTATTTGTTCTTTTATACCGGAGCTGAAATGCATTCATTAGCATTGCTTAACACCTCATCTTAACTGGCCTTGTTAGGATGAGGTGTTAATCCATGTAAATAAATGCTTTTTAAGCCACAGTGTAAACGCCTAAAGAACAGAAATAAATGCAGCAAGTTGTCAAAAATATGTGTCTTTAATGAAAGAGGTTCAGGACTCCACACTGTATATGATATAATCTCTGAAATGTTTTATTTTCCTCTCTCTCTCTCTGGCTGTGTGATCCGGGTGGATTCTGTGGCTGTCAGCTACTGTAGACTGATGTATACTGCCAGATGTCCCATTGTTTTGAAGGACTGTTTTAAATGACCAGACTTGTAGCTCAGTAATGGAATTAGCAAATCCATGTTCCTTTTTATGCTTATGTCTTTCAAACCTGCCCCCCATTTGATTTTTGTCTCTCTCTCATTTTCTCTCCTCCCAGTATTGTGCAGCCCCTCAGCGTAGCCCCTACGTTTATTCTGGTTTGCACACAGAAATTGTGGTGCTTTCTAAGATAGATTTGCTTTGGCTCATCCAACAACAGTTTTCTGCAGTGTTTAATAACGCAGTCTGTTGTGTGTTTTCCCTATGTAAGGCCACTGGCACAGATTGACATCATGCAGAAGAAAATATAAGTGTTCTATACTGTGCAAAAGTCTTCAGAAATGTTTTTAACATGTTTAAGATGTTGCAGTTATTATGGATTTAGGCGGTCCCTGTTTCATCTCTTCATATAATCTTGTCTGTTGTAGCGTTCAGTGTATGCGAATGTTTGCAAATCTATATTAATATACTGGCAAAGTAAAGTAAAATATATAAACAACTTAAAATCATGTTTTGTGAAGCATCTAATGTGTGTTTTTGCACAGTACTGTATATTTACTGCATTAGACATAAATTAAAACTAGCTACAGCTCTCCGGTATGCGCCGGCTCGTCTCAGTTGGAGAACAAAATATTCATGTACGTTGCCCTGGAAATAAGTAGTTTCATTATATTTTCATTACGCAAGCTTTATAGATTCTATACCACATGAGGGGTCGAACGTTATTATAGTCACATAAACTGGAGACAGACGGAAAGTCAAATCATATGAGAGTCAATGTGGGCCAAGTGTGTGTTTTAGAAAGAAGTGTCTGAGCTGAACAGCTGGAAGGAAGGAACTGTGTGAGAGATCGCTGAGTGGAGACCACCCACATGATTCTCCAGACAACAAACACACACATTAATACACATTCTCCATTTGCTTTTGTACATCTATAACAAGGTTAACCACATGAGAAACACACACACACACACACACACTCACACACACACAGATATAATGATTCAACCTCCCACTCTTGTCTCTATATGGAATGTTTATTTCAGTTTGCTGATAACAGTAGGAATTAACTCCCTATAAATGAGAAAGTGTCTCTCCTCTTGTGAGAGCAAGCAGGCTGTAAAAACAACGCTGTCTGTATTCCCACTGAAGCTCGTACAGTTCTCTAAGCCGGGCGGGTTGCGGTATTTGCCAAAATCCCAATTTGTTAAATCCTAAGCCCTGACTTGTAGAAACAATGAAGTCTCTAATGACGGAGAATGTAGATGGAATTTTCACAACAGAGTTGGAAAGTAGAATTTGTGTGCATTCGACTCCCTCGCCTCTCTCTCTCACACACACACACACACTTTGTTACACTAGTTTTCATTTGTTATACGGACATATAATGTTCTTATACCGTACAAACTGTATATTCTATCCCCCTGCAATCACAAAAACTTTCTGCTATTTTGGATTTTCAAAAAAAGATCATTCTGTATGATTTATTGCCTTGTTTCCTCACGGGGACCTAAAAATGTCCTCACAAAGTCAAAATGTACTGCTATCACTATGCTTGTGGGGCCATTTGGTCCCCACAATGTGGTGAGTACCAGTACACACACACACACACACACACACACACACACACATACACATAGACACAACATACCACAACTTAAAATACAGTCATTGATTTTTCCTCCCCTGGTTATACATTGAATTATGTATGTTGTCAGCGTACTGTCATCCAAACCACTGTTGCTCTCCTCCCTGTCATGGCTGCACCTCTGCTCTCGCTGTAGTATTTATGCTTGTTTAGGGCTGGCCGAAACGTTGTAGATTACAGCTCATCATCGGCTGAGTTTGGACTCAGGAACCATAAAATTAAAACTCAAATCAATGGTGTATCGTATCCTATCAGCCTGAGATCAGACATGTTGCCCTGAAGACTGTTTCTTCACAAATGTACAGCTGTGGGTGTAACAGACCAGCTGAAGGAAATAAATCTATCACTCGCTGCTAATTCAGCATTTTGGGTGCAGCTGTATTGATATTGAAATCGTGCACAACTGGGAATCAAAAATGCAGTTGCTATTGGAGAAATAATGATTGTTTTTAACTCATGAGGGCTCCTGTCAGGACGAGAACAGTGCTGGATCTGTCAGCACCACGGACAGAGTCTCCACTGGGCCTGCTTGGGAGCTGTCCACGGTTCTGCAGTGGCTGTTCAGGAAATGGCTGTGCAGACGTACACAGAAATGCTTCAGAACCGGTACTGTACCGCTGTGCTACACAAACGAAACAAACTGATTTACGTTCCTAATGCATCTTACACTGTTGTGGCCCACGAAAACCAACACTGCTGTATTTATGCAGACAGTGAAATGGCCCTCACAGATATATTGATTCAAGCGTGTGCACACCAGTAAACATACAATATCAAAGTTTGGGCAACAGTTCTGTGGGTCTACTAATCATAGCCAGTATTCTAATTAGACAAGATCCTTGAGATGTCTCATCTCATCCAATTAAACTCTCACAATTAAGAGCAAATCACTGGATCACTGTTACTGCATGTCAGTGGCCAATATTTGATGCTAAAATGGCGTAAATGGTTAATGTGCCGGAATGGATGAATGATGAATTAGCGTGCACATCTGTCTGGAGCAGGTGCAGAAACCAATCTCTCGTTTCTCTCTCTCTCTACCTCCATCCCCCTCTTTCTCATTCACTGATCCTTTCTCCGTCTCTCTGTACGGTTGACTGCTGTATAAAAAATACATGCTGAAGCTGTAAAACAGATGTTATTCTTGGTGGAGTGTGTTTGACTGAGAGCACTGGTGTGAGGTCCTACCTCTGCTTGTGTGATCTCATCTGTCATGAGGAGCGAGAAACAGCGTCAGTTTGTTCTGAGCAGCCGTGAAGGTTCTGGACCCAAAAGCTGATTAAACTCATCGATTGCGTAGCACGGTGCTACCAAAAAAACATGCACTATTTTCAATTATTGAAATATTGGATGTATTGACTGTACTAGTTTTATTTCACCAGTTGCCCAAGGCTGTTTATTTGTTGTGATTGATCTGAATCGATACAGACATACCAGAGGCCAGAATCATACTAAAGATGTTATCAGGTGCTGGGTTTGGCATGCAAACACACACACATTCAAAAAACATTGCAAAACACATTTATTGATTCACACATAAAATTTAATTCAATTTCTCCCAGCAGCTCGTCATGTTTCAGTTACCTTTCCATTTCATTTGGATATGTTTATAAAGGTCATTTATTGACCTTTGCGAGTTGTCTGATAATCTATAAGAAACATCTCTGTCAGGATTGCGCTAGCGCTAGTGCTGTCATACTCCGATCGCTGCTGCTGGAGATTTGTGTTTAAACGAAAGTGACTTTAATCAGCTAAAGTGCCAATATCCATTTCATCCACAGAACACGATCAATCTGTACCCAACACACTGGAAGAAAGAGCCAGCGTCCATTAGAACCACCGGGTCACCAGTCAGAAACTGGACAGAAATACTGTGCATAAATTCTCTTATATAAACCTAAATGTTTCAGGAAAACTGTGTCAGGTTTTATAGTTTTATTTATAATCTCATTCGGTGATTCTGTTTTCTGCTGCCTGTCCCAGGAACTTTTATGAGTGAAATGGGAAGTTAAACTTCAAGAACTTGAAGACAAACTCTACCGCACGGTCCTGAGAGAGTCCGGACCCGCTGATATGGGGACATGCAGAGTGAGTTTGTAAGGACTTTAGGTGGAGATGGGGCTCGGTTCTGGCAGAAGGATGCCGCTCCGCTGGGCTCCGGTGTGACGGAATGTTGGTCAGTCCATCTGTCAGTAATTAGCTCTGAGCTGGATTGCACCAGGCGGTCACTTGCACACTTTTCCTGAACGCAGACCACGCTAGCAAGACCAGATGCAGTTCCCACCACCTCCTGTTTTGGTCACCCAGCCTTATAAATGAACTTGTAGAGCTGAGCTACTTTTAGTTAGTTAGCATGTTGTCATTTATCAGATGTGACATACGGTAGACAAAAGTGTGGTTGACTAAAATATTTAACCTCAGACTGCTTTCAGTTTACTGTAAGTCAAAGTCAAACATGGAGAGAATTAACTTTTAGTCTGTGTGTTAGTTTTGAGATCAGTTTTGTATGCTGCTGTTTGCCCAATTTAAAAACTGTTGTTTACTTAAAATGTAATTGAAAATGGACCAAAAATGTAATGGCTAATTTTGAAAACACCCATACATTTATATTTATGTGTTTGTCTATCCAAAGCGACTCGCAGTGGATTCAGTTTATACATTTTATCAGTATTTGTTTTTTCTTTCTTGCCTTTTCATAGTCTACAGAACCTCAGTACACTACAAAGAACCTTGTGTGACACAGAAAGGTTCTACAGATGTTGAAGGTTCTTTAAGGAACCTTATAG
This sequence comes from Yasuhikotakia modesta, assembly GCA_036877545.1. Taxonomy (NCBI): domain Eukaryota; kingdom Metazoa; phylum Chordata; class Actinopteri; order Cypriniformes; family Botiidae; genus Yasuhikotakia; species Yasuhikotakia modesta. The sequence continues at coordinate 72,937 of JBAJNP010000320.1, forward strand.
CCTTAGCCGTTGTTTTAACGAGCGTGTCATCGATTAGCAGCAGCAAGTCACACTTCCTGGCTGTGAGGTAATAAAGAAAGAGCTGGTTTATATGTGAACACACTCGTTAAGCTATTTCATGGGCTTCTCAAGTGTTTGGCTGGGAACAATGGTGACGGCTAATGGATGGCACCTTGCAGGGTGCAAACCAACAACCTTTTAGGTCCCTCCTCAGAACTTTAACTGCTGCACCACAGCACTACTCCATTAACTTTATTAGCGTGGCAATTAACTTTAGTTATCTTGAGTTTCAGTGCGTGATTTTGAATGGTAAAGAAAGCAAAGGTGTTAAAAAGTGATAAAAGACCTCAAATTGCAGCTGTTGATGGTAGAACACACTGTTCACTGGCAGTGACTGTGTTACTTTGCTGTCTCTATTCTCATTAGCCTGCTTGTATAAAGTGTGAAGTTTATTACCTGCCGTTTGACGTTTGTGCTGGGCCTGGAGAGTAATATGTTACCAACAAAGCACTTCTGCTGCTTTGTTGTTATTTATTTTTTGCGGCAGCCATGTTGAAGCTTGTTGTTCTGAGATCTGCTACCAAAGCTGTCTGGTCGTCACCTGAGCGACTGCCAAGAGTCTCGCCTGACTTCCTCCATCCCGCCCCGCAAGAGTGTGTGTGTGTCAAAATCTGCAAGGAAAGACAAGGTTATATTGCCACACAGTATTTTATTTCACTTTACATAAATGACACACACACACACACACAGCAGTTGGGTCTTCACTGAGTTATAGTCTCTTTTATTATTCTGCTGGGAAATCTCTCCCAGTCGCTGCTGTCTGTGTGGACATATATATGTCTAAGCAAAAGAGCAACATGTTCAAATATACAGTGTGTATCTATGCATATATTATAATTGGGAGAATAGATTTGAGGCCTGAATGTAATTATAAATATATTTTTCTCTCTCTCTCTCTCTCTCTCTCTCTCTCAGGTAACCTGGGCCGTGTTGACTACATCAGTGAGTTTGAGTTTGATCTCTTCATCAGACCTGACACCTGCAACCCGAGGTTTAGGGTGTGGTTTAACTTCACGGTGGAGAATGTGCGAGAGACTCAGGTAAGTCCAAACATGAGATGAATGTAATGAAAACATTATCATGATTCTTCTAACACCTTTTACCTTCTTGTTTTATTTACAGCAGGAAGCAAAGGATTTATGTTTTACAGTTTGGTTTGTTGGTGTTTCATGATTGTAGTATGAACTCAGATGTATGTAGGAGGAACGAGAATATCTTTGTTTAGTGCACCTGTGCGATACGTTTGTAAATGGTTTCAGGGTTGTTTGATATACATTTGGCAACGGGTTGCAACGTGAGCGATTGTGGATGACGGTGTCTTAAAGTTTGAAGGTGAAAGACACAAGGATCTGTGACGGCTGTCTGTCATTGTCACATTGATCATGTGCCAAAAGTTTCCCAAACTTTCCAAAAGTGTCACCCACTCTCACTTCTCATGCTCCCACAGGAAGACAATTAACAGCCCGATGAATTCATCCCTAATACTGATGTAAATTCTCAGCAGATCGGATGACTGATGCTTTAAATGACGTCTCGGGCTCCTGGAAGAATCGATATCGCAAATGAATCTTAAATCACGCTGGCTTACATGAATGTAAATTACTTTTCTGGGGGGTGGGCGTGTGTCGGGGGGTGTAACGCTCAAGCGCAAGTTCATGCCTGTAATCAATTTATAGAGACTTCTTGGTGCATGAGTTAAGCACACGTTGGTTTATGCGATGAAGGATTTGTGTTGGCTGATAGCGGATAGCGCAGTCTGTTTTAGCATTTATTCTTTAAAGGAAATATAACAGACAGATATAATCAGATAATGGTGCAAACATGCATGCAAAGCATAATGCGCAGTGCAATTTATGATCGTGCCATTTGGTTTTGGGTGACCAATGCGATTGAGGCGTTGGAATTTAGTTTGTATAATGGCAGAACTATTTTGTAAATTCACCCCAGTGTATGTTATGGATAAAGTAATGTGTTTTTCTTTCGCTATAATGTTGCTTGTTATATCACCATATATAGTTTGGATCGAAACTCACAAACTTTGCCCTGTTGTTTTTGAGCTCTGTGTGTGTCTTTTTTTTATTTGGCTTGTCACTGCGCAGACAGACAGTATCCACTCGTAAGCTGGGGACGATGTCATTGGCTGAGAGGAGCGGTCACATGGCACAGTGATATGTGGGGATAAAGGGTGTGTCTGTTGGCTGGGCTGGGCTGCAGTTGTTTAGTTTTGTTATCGTCTATAGAAAGATCATCAGGGCTGTCATTTCTGTTTAGAGATAAAGGGCAGCGTACACTGAGAAGTGAGCGATCTCAGATACCTGTACATAAGAGTCGCATATACAGCAGGGACGAGCGAGATGTGAGGAGAGACAGACAGACAATGAGAGAGAGAGAGAAAGAGAGAGGGGCTGTTAATAATAAGAAGTGCTTTACAAAGAAATATAAAGCGGCAAAATGTAATGTGTGACAGAGAGAGAGAGAGAGAGCGTGTCCTCGCTCTATCAGCCCATCTCCCTGCAGTGCTGTAGTCAGCGCTAATCAAATTTTATGGGCTGGAGTTGAATGGAAGCCCCAGCCCAGGAGTCTGATCGATTTTAGGGCCAGATACAAACTCTGTATCCTGAGCCAACAGGATATTTGCTGCTACGGCAAAAAAGGGATCAGGGAGGGGAAAGAAAACACACCAAACAAACTACAGGTGGCCAAAGGAAACATTTACACTATTAGCTTTTGAGGTGCTTTGTTGATGCTCGCTCTACCCCTCTCTCTCTCTCCTGCTGTCACCACATTGCCCTCTCTCTCTGTAATCTTTCCTCTATCAGTCCAATTTCCGTTTAAAATGAGGACTAGTGTGAATTTAATCTACTTCGGAGGGAGGAGGTGGGGGGCGGTTCAGCAAAATGGAGTTTGTTTGGTGTGTGTGTATGTGTGTGTATGTGTGTGTGTGGAGAACTTGCGATGCGATTTGATTGGCGAGCGCTTTTCTTTTTTTTAGTGGAAAAAGCACAAATAAGCAGAATAACAGAATAGTTGAATAAATAAAAGTGTGGCAATCTGGAGGCTCTGTGCTATAGAGATATCAGGCCGGCACAGGAAGTTCACGAGCGCTTTTTTTCCCCGCACAACCGCCAACTCTTTGGCAGGAACAGGGAAGCGGTTGAAGTCCGTGATACTGAAGGCGAGATGGCCATTTTGAAGTAAATGTAAGCTGGTGAAACAGATTTGGTCAGCACAATCAGCTTAGAGGCTTTGTGGAAATTGGCTGCTGCATTTTTTTTATGATGGATGGATGTCTTTTTTCTTTTCTTTTTCTCCCAAAAACCTGGTACCTTCGAACCCGGGATCCCTCCCTCTCATTGAGCTGGGGAAATGATGCGGCTTAATTATTTCAAAATGGATGGCGACTGTGACTTTTAAATCGATGGCCGTCATTGCGTGTCGTCATTGTGAATCTGTTATAGAACTCTGTATGTTGTACTGGCCTTCATGTAGAAAATGCTATAATAGATTTAATTGTTGCAGGGGGTCTGGTGATCGTGTCTCAAAAGTGTAGCTTGATTGTATATCTACACAGTTTATTTAAATCTCCTCATATGTTAAAGTTGACATTTTGAGACTTTATAAATGACAGTGATTCTTGCTGCAGACATGATCAATACCTGAGTCACAAAGCAATACCGTTTCTCGTTTCTGTTAGGTTTAAATATAATGCATAATTAATTTTCATTTATACTTTTGTCAGAAGCTTTTGTTCAAAGCAACTTAAAGTGAATTAAAGCTATAAAGTTTATCAGAATGTGTGTCCTGGGAATCGAACCCACGATGTTTGCGCTGCTAACGCACCAGTTGAGCTACAGGAACATCTCACACCTCAATTTTACTTTTTTTCACAGATAGTAAAGATTCCTGATGACACCTGATCGTGGAGGGGTCTGTTCCTCCACAAATCGTTTGTACGATGTTCTTAATTAACGTCATTAGCCGCGCGTTTCTTCCTCACGCGCTCCGTATGAGAGTCAAAGACTGCTATTAGCTCGTCAGCGGCGGCGGCGCAGTATAAACATTTTGACGTCTCGTATCTGCACAAAGAAAGGAAGAGATGAGGCGGAGGAGAAAGGGAGACAGGAGATGGGAGGAGAGATCTTGACCCATCCGCGAGTGCTGTAATGGAGGAGATGCATATTGATTTTTCTGTTGGAGGGGAATGGGTGGAGCAGGTGTATGCTGGATCAGAAATAGCAGACGTGTGTGTGTTTGTATTAACAGTAACATCAACGTGTGTGTGTATTTGGTGTGTGTGTGTAAATGTGATGGTATCGGTGTGTGTGTGTGTGAGACAGAGGTTTGCGGGAATGGGCGTATGCTCGGGGATCTTGGCCCTGTATTCTGGGAAGACTGCTGGAGGTTGTGCTGTGTAATATCAGCTTTTTGCTTCTGCATCTGACTCTGTAAGCCTGCATAATGGACTCTAAACACACACACACACTTGTGTGTTTTTACAGGGACATTTAACCCTTGCCGTGTCCTTCAGACTGGACTGAGGAACATGATGGGAGGGGCACTGCATGTCTGCATCTCTCTGGAGGATTCCAGCTAGATCTGTGTGCTCATGGGCGGTGCCGGTTGTGTGTGTGTGTGTGTTAAAGGACATCTGATGCAGTTGATTTGGTTGAATGTAAGCATGAAGCAGTTTGATTTGTATGTGGTCGATATCATCAACGTTTATCATTCATTTACTTTTTCATATTCAAGCTGGTTTATTTAAACATCAAATTCATTTTGTCTGCATAGAAGTTGTCAGTGTGTGTGTAGCGTTACAGAAAACATCTCTGTAAACAAGCCGAGAGGTCAGACAACAAACATCCACGTCGTACATCTACTTCCTGTTGTTGGGAATTTTTTTCTTCTTGTTTTATATGGAACTTGATAGACGCAAAGCAAACGCTGAAATTGTTCATAACAAATAAATAAGTTTGGCATCTGTGCCAAAGCAGCTGCTTCGCATTATGTAACACTTGAGATAAAAACAAAAGTCTCGGAATAGTAATACATTATAACTGTGATTTCCTGGGCCATGTTTTAAACCAGCATTCACACACCTGGGACCGAACATCAGCTGAAATCTATATTAATGCACCGGGTCCCAGCGTTGCTTGGCAACCATAGTCAACGTACAGTTATACTTTTTTACACCGGGGATAAGAAGCGTGTCTCGACGCGTCAAAATTAAATTGCTCCCATTATAATCAACAAAGGCATCACCTGTCTGCCTATGTTTTTTTTTTATATGCCACAGATATCAGGTAACGGCGTCATATAGTCGTACCGTCTAGTACGACTAACTTCATCTGTAAAATGTTTACATTTGTACATTTTAACACAGTCTGATGGCGTTTGGTCAGTATTTGGTCTGTACATTTCGAGCATGTCCATAGTTTTAGTTTTCAAAGAGAAACTGCTTGTTTTCATGATCTGGTGTGTAAATGGCATAACTTTCTCTTTCTCTGAATTTCAGTGTTGCTGTTGATGTTTCTCGCAAGGAAAGACGTAACATGAAAGTTGTATGTGCTGCCAACATCGTTTTGTGTGCCTTTAAGACTTAATTCCACAGTAAGAACAACAAACAAACAAAGAGAAGAGAATGTTATTTCTGCTCACATGTGAATCTTCCGTGTCTTTCTGTGCAGTGGCTGATATTTTCTCTCAGTTTGTGCGCGAGCGCTTTTAAGTCATTTCCCTGTCATCCGTCGGCCCACCGTTTCTCAGAGATTTCTCCAGAGAGGGTGGAGAGACAGAACAGATGTCTGGGATGAGGCAGGGGTGCAGTTCGGCCCTCGCTGAGGTGGTTTGAGGATTACACCTGTAATTTAGGTAAAGCAGCCAGCCACCAGTGAGATGTAGACCCTGTATTCTCACGCAAGCTTCAAAACCTCCTGCTGGTGTCTTTCAAACACATACATGCCACACACACACACACAAATGTTCGCTTTTTACCCCTGTGTTTTTGGAAAGCCATTTACTTTTATCTCTGCATGGAAAACATGTCCAAACTCTTTAATGAAACTGAATGGTGTCTGCAGCAATTTCTGGTCTCATCCATTGCTAACCAGCTAACAGAGAACATTTTTGCTGTGTTGCAACATGTAAATGTTCTCAGAAAGTTTTCTCAAAGTTATACATTTTTTTTGCAATTTTTACATTTTTGCAAATCATTTTGCAACTTCTTTTTAAGTTGTGTATCATATTTATAAAAACTTTACTTGGTTAGTAAAAGGTTTAACAATGTTACAGAAGAAAAAGTTATAATATTATTCTTGTAACTTATAAAGAACATTCAGAATAAATGCATTTTAAATAAGTCTTCCATGCAAGAAAAAAGTAATAGTAAAAACATGTTTATTTTTTCTACGTACTTGAGAACAGCAGGAAGTAGACAGGAAGTGAAACAGGAAATATTCAAGTACACTATTCCTAGTGCAGATACTCGCTGCTCATTCAGAAAAACATTCCGGTTAGGCTGCGACTTTGTTTCACCATCATTCCAAGCCATTGCTAATGTGGTCACACAAGCCGAGTGTTTCCTTCCAATATGGCGTGTCTATTTACAGTCTTGCTGTACAAGCGGCTAATGTGGCTAATGTACTGTGATTTGGCCGGGCTGCACAGGAACTCATTTCACAGATATCTAAACACGCCGCACAGAGCGACTCCAGCAGCACCTCGGCTCCATGCGATCATCCGGACGGGGCTGCATCTGCGCTCCATACGGAGCCCAATACCCTCCCTCTGCGGGGAGGACGGGAGCGTGCCATGCGCGGACCCCCTGCCAACATGATTACATCTGCAGCGTCTCCTCCCCCAAAACACCAACCAGCCGGGCAGGTGGCCCATTTATATACATTAAAAGAGCCAAACATCTCACGCTTCAGATTCGGGGCTGTTTGATAAAGGGCCTCTGCTGGGAAGGGGAGGGAACCTGTGGGGCCGTTTTGAGTGGCTAAAAGGCTGAATTTGGCGGCCGGGTGCCGCTGCGGCTGGCGCGTCTAGCGGCCGCGGTGGTAGCGAACGGAGGGGCCACGCGGCGCACGGCGCATCTGTATGATCGCACGCAGCGGCGGGCCGAGCATCAGCCTCTTACAGGCCGTAATGAATACAGATTGCGCAGCCGGATAGAGATGCTCTGCAATCTGCTGCGCCGAAAATGAAACAACTGCTGCTCTAATCAAATAGTCTTTTCATGCCAACATAGTCCTTAAGTCAGAGCTAAATTCAATTCCAGAATTCTGGGGTTATAAATGTTGTAATTAGACCATTGTTTTTAAACAGGAGGGTTCTGCACAGACTGGCAGAATGTTTTTTGTCTATCTATCTCGCACTCTCTCTCACTCTCTTTCTCCATCTCTCATTCATTTCTCTATTTTTCTCTTTCTTTGCTATCTCTCTGTCTCTTTTTCTCTCTCTGCTTTTTCTTTCTCTGCTCTTTCTGTCTCTCACACTTATCTCTCTCTCTCTTTGCTCTCTCTTTCTCTCTCTCATTCATTGCTCTATGTCTCTTTTTTTGCTATCTCTCTCATTCTCTCTGTCTCTCTCTTACTGCTCTGCCTCTCTCTCTCTGTCTCTCTCTCTTACTGCTCTGCCTCTCTCTCTCTCTCTCTCTCTCTGTCTCTCTCTCTCTTACTGCTCTGTCTCTCTCTCTTACTGCTCTGCCTCTCTGTATCTGTGCTGCATCTGTGTTGTGCTGTATTGTGTCTTCAGTGTGTTGAATGTGAACACAGGGTGTTTGGACTCTTTGGGTTCCTCCAGCACCCCTCTGCCCCAGCCAGATTCATTATGCTGACTAGCATTCAGGGAGTCTGCAGTTTATTAAACAAAGAGAAGCTGGTGAGCAGCGGCACACTCGCGCTTTGTTGTGGCTTTTGTTGCTGTTTGTGTGTTTAATTCAATCAAGTCGTGCCCCCCTCTAACCACACTGTTTGTTCTTCGCTGTTAATTACTGTCTAAATTGTTCTCTTGATGTTATATCTGTGTTTATTTACAATGGGGGGCAGCAGAGATGGCTTATAGAAAGGTGTTCAGCTGCTGCCTGTAGGCTTTAGTCTTGTATTCTCTGCTTAGCAATAAGAAAGCCTGTAGACAAAGCAAAAATCACTACATTGGAGCTTCTAAAGTTGCTTATGTTTGGAGTTTAACAAAAGCAGAGCTGCTCTGCTTCAGAAATCTCAGCGGTGGGATAAATTCAGAGGTCAGTGTGTTATATCATAGCAGTCCTCTTACATTGTTAACATTATATTATCATGTTAATTTAATGTTTTTTTATGTTATAGATGCTAATGAGACGGGTAGACTAGTGGTGTAGCCTGTGTGATGTGTTTTGTCATTGTTATTTATTACTTTGTTAAATACAAATTAAAAGGTGAGTTTATAGACATGGCAGGTCAGAATTAGTATGGCGTGCAAACATGCAGAGCATCGCTCGCCCCGACTGCCGTCGCTCACGGCCACTGCTGTCCATTACACACCATATAAACAGCCCCACGCTTCTCACGCTTATGAAAAGGCACAAATTACAAAACGCAAACATGCTCTGCTTTTGTATGACACTTTTAATGCATCGAATGTGGATATTACAGAAGGCAGGCCGAGGCCCTAGCGAGGCGCAGGCAGGAGAGCTGCCCATATTTGCATTTTCATCCCATCCAGTGGCTTCCACTTATTGCTCTAAAATTGTTTTTGAATCTCCAATTCTGTGGTTATGAGGCTGTATTGAATGCCATTTGCTCTGTATTATTTGATGTGGAGGCATCGCAGAGAGGTGCTGTCAATCTGTGTTCTCGTCTAATGTGGTTAAGTAAAGCCAATACGGTTGTTTTACAGGGGGCGGCCGGTGACACGCAGGAGAGAGAGAGAGAGAAATAAGAGGGGTGGTGTGTTCCTCATTTAACTTACGTTTTGCCCGGCAAGGTATTAATTCATCGATGCTGCGTGTAATTTCCAAGCTAAATAGGTTAGATGTTATTTGTTTTGAAGCTGAATTCATCAGCGTGGTGCGATTGGGTGAGTTTTAGGCGCTGTTGCCTCTGGACAAGTTTGCTCATATTGCAGGAATCCAGTTTATAAAAATAAGCAAGAAGCCATTGGCTGCTTATAGATTCGCTCACAATATAATGTTCTGTATTAATGTCCTATGTATATGTGTGTGTGTGTATATATGTGTTGTCTAAATATATTTAAATATATTTTTATATCTAAATATAATATATATCTTCTGTGGATGGTGCAGAACCATAAAATGTTCTGCTTGCCTGTCTAACCGATTGTGTTCTTGTGTTTTGTGAGGAGGTGTGGTCTTGGAGAGCTGTTTGCAGGAGGATTGGCGTCTGGTGCTTTTCAGAGTTAGCTTGCTATTGCTAGCCGAGTATTAAATAGGTTACAGCTTTATATTTATATATAAAGATTAAGCGCACAGGTGAGTTAAACAGTCTGTTTAATGAGTTTGGGGGTCTCTGCTAAGGGTCCGCGGACGTCAGACCACAGTTTCATGAATCTGGCAATGAGTCTGACAGTGTGTGTTGTGTCTGTCACGCTGCAGGTAGAGAAGAGAGCAGAACAGGATGGAAGTGAGACGAAGCCGCTCGCGGTGGTCTGCTGTGGCTGGGCTCAGGGCTGCCCACAGACCCCTGGGGAGAAACGCCTTGTACCGCCGCTAGCAGCTTTTTAGGGCCTCCTGCGTCATGCCCCACCTCAGACTGCATGAATCTTTCATCATGCTGCTGTATCTAAGAGCCAGACGACCGCCGTGAATGGCCGAACGCACGCACACAGACACGCTGATACAACGCACGACTGGTATCTCCTGCGTGTGACTGTACATGAGATGTTTGTCATGGGATGTGTTGCTTATCTCCGTTCACTGAAAGCTGATCCTGAAAAGAACATGTAAAGTGAAAGTAAGCAAACGTCAGTATTTATTCACAGAGTTTGGCCTTCTTACCACACAGAAAGAAGTGAAGGTTAAAAGTTAACAGTTTTTTACAAGCTTGTGTAGCTTCACAGAAAAGGAAAATGGTGCAGAGGTGATTCTAAGGTCAGATGTTTTATGGATTGAAATTTTGGTGTAAACTTCAGTCAGGATGGAAATGTAGTTTTTCTGCAGTTCTCGTCCAGGTTTCTCCGGTGGAGATTTAGTCTAGCTCTACGCTAAATTACACTGTCACTGTGATTTTCTTTTGTAGAGTTTCTTTTTTACCTCAGAGTCTGAGACTACATTTAGTCTCCTGTTCCCTTTAATCTGTGAGGAGAACTGAAGGAACCTGGAATGTTCTTCAGTCGTCAACCTCCTAGTTTTGGGCAGTGAGATCCAGCTGTGTTTTATTCTTCTGGTTCTCATACTCTGGCTGTTGTCTGATAGGTGCAAACTCACAGCTATACAAAACACTGTTTGCATTGGGTAAACAGCTGGTGTTTGTCTTTTGGATGTAGAGGCTCTACAGAGAGGAAATAAAGCTGAATATATCCTCTTAAACTTCTCAACTGAATCATGACCCTCCCCTCTATAATACCGGCACATCCTCGCCGTTCGTAGCTGGCATTCATAGGCGATTTACTGTATGATACAGCGCTTTTTATGGTGGCATAAGCTGAGGTAATGAGATTGGATAATAATGTTGAACAGGAAGCGCATTAACGCCACGTTTACGTCGAACGCAGGTTGAGTTCACGTGTCGTTAATGGCAGAAACATACGCCACGTCTTTGTTTGCACAGATTGTTTTATCGCGGTTCAAACGCACAGGCGGCTGGCCGGCCCCTGGTTTCCATAATTGCTTGTGCCTCTGTTCAGTGGCTGTCATTTTCATTCAGTGTAAACTGCAGTGTGCCGGGCTCACAAAGAGAGACACAGCCAGCCCTGTTTTTCAGCGCCGGGATGCAAAACAAATGATGTTTTCATCAGGAGACTAGCGGGGAATTTGATCAGCGGTGTTAGCTGAGGCTCCCGGCTGCTCATCGGCCAGATGTAACGCAGTTAAGATGTACCTAAAGGACTCTGATTAAGAGCCTATAACAGTTCCCAGCCCAAAATTAAAACCCTGATATCAGTAAACATTTATCCGGATATCCTGAAATGCCAGAACAATCCTGGGCGGTCCGTGACCGTGAGAGGCATGGAAAACATTCCGTGAATGTTCCAGGATCGTTCCTGTCTGTTGTTTGTGAGATAGCAGGTATCTTGTCGGTTTAATCCAACATCTCAGCTTTAATCTGTTGCAGGTGACTTTTAACAAAATCTAATTTCTTGTGATTTTAGAAACACAAGATGGTGTTAATCAGCAAAATCTTCTGCCAAAAAGATCCGTATTTAAATATCAATGAGTTATTAATTTATTCCTCACAGTCAGGCTGAGTAATTGAGAGAACATCCCTGATTTAATAAAAGATTAACAGTACATTAATTAAACACTAAATGACATGCGTTATGCTGCAGGTTTTGAAAGTAGTTAGTGGAAGACACACTCCAGTTAACAGATGAATTTTAAGACGCTCTCTCAGTGAGAATGCATGCGTACAACGCTATAGATTAGGACATAAATATCAGAAATTGAACTCCTGTGGTATAACTCTGCCTGTTTTGTTGTTCCGTGTTAGCGTGTGACGGGCTTTCCTTGTTGTCAGACCGCTAGTCCCCAGAGATCGCTGTCGTTTGAAACCGTCGAATTGAGCGTTGAATAAACATTTAGTTAGAGACGCAAATGAGGAGAGCAGGAAAGACAAAAAACGGCCGCTCACATGAAAGACGCAGGGAAAGTTTTCTAATGTAATGAGGCATCAGGAAGCGTTTGCAGAATTAATCAGTGAGCAGAGAAGGTGCCATTAAAACACACTGAGAAGAGACTGAATGCTTCTCTCCTGACAAATGTGTAATTAAGAATGATTTCATACTCTCTGTATTCACACGTTCACGGAGAGGAAGACAAAGAAGTTTCATCCTCTCTGCAGTTTGATGAGAGGCAGATTTTAATTACACCTCCATTACAATGACACCGTTTTGCCATTTCTGAGTGAAGTTTTACAGTCACAGTCCTTCTTTTTGATGCGTTTTAAAAAGATTTAGGCTGTTTCAGTCTGCGGTTGTTTTGATGGTGATTGTGTGCGGTGGTTATTAAAGGCAGGGTTGCCTGTTTTTTTCAGGAATAGTTTTTGTTACGCTGACTGAAAGTCTCTTTATGCATATATATATTAAACTATGTATGTATGTATGTATCCAAATTACTCAGTGATCTAATGTTCTTAGTGTGTCAGATGTTCTTAGTGTGCTTTCTGTGTTTGGGTGCAGAGTCTGGGTAAGGCCAGATCACTGAATGACTGAGAATGTTCTGTTTAGCGGTGTGACTGTTTTCCTGATCAAAGCCCATGAGATGCGGAGTGGGTGTATCCCAAATAAAAAAGATGACAGAACCGGCAGTAAAATGAGCTCTGGTAGCGCTTTGGCCTCCATTTCAGCTCTGGGTCTTGAGCAACAGGGTACATCATAACCCACATAAAACTGCACTTATTCAGAGCGACGCCACTCACCTGTTTCTGTTTCTGTATTTTCTCATTTTCAAGAGACTCGTTGTCATTAGAATTGAATGCCTATAGATACGTGTAAGAAATCGCTGGCTGTTATTGTTCTGACATAATAAGAGAATCATTTTAACAATTTAACAATTTAAAATGGAATTGAAAGGCGTTCAGCTGGCAGTACTGTTTGCACACAGACAAAAGAAAAAACACCTTTTGGTTTCAAGAGAATATAATGCAAAGCTGAGCTGTAGGACATAATGGAAGTAGCCAAACCATCATAACTTATTGCCGTGGGTTCAAACTGTGCCACACACACCCGTAAGTGAATTTCATGCCTTTAGTAACTGCAGGTCACCTTGTTATAAGGAAATGGCCGTAATTTTCTCCCCCAGATGCGGACGCGGCTCATGAGAACGTGTCGGAGCAGAAATGTGGGCGTTTGTTTTTCTGCATGTCAATATGGCCGCGTGCAGGTGTGTGTGTTTGAGGCTATAGTTGTTATTGGTGATATAAACTGTATTAACCCGTGTCTGTGTGTTCAGGACTCAGAAATACAGGCCGTGTGTGAGGGCAGCTTGTTTCTTTACTTTTCAAATGGCTGTTTTACCGTTAAGAACCTTGAACTGGACCGAAGATATAAATTATGTTCATGGAAACACTTTAAAATCATGAGCACACACAACCCTCTCATGACTTCTCATAATTATTAGCAGTTTAACTAATTTTAAAGTGACACAGTGATTTAATTCACAAGATGCAGAACCATAAAATGCTCGTCCAATCATTGTGTTCAGTCAAATGCAATGATAGGATGTCCTGCCTGCCTGTTAAAGTATGTATGCAATACCAGGAGGAGGTGTGGATTTGTAAAATGGCAGAGGAAGGCGGGCCCTTATGCTTTTAAAGCTAGCTTGCTATTGCTAACCTCTGAAATGATCTACCCTACCTTTAAGATGCCATAATTTGCAAGTGGTGTGCTTTGGTTTGTTATACAAGCGCTTGGTGTGGTTGCTTTGAAATGAACCTGTAATTTATATATTTTTGTGTAATTGTGTGACAATTTCTGGAGAAAATGGTAGCAGGCAACATATATGATTTATTTATGCAGGCTGTCTGGATAATTTATTAATTTGCATAAGGCATAAGTGTGAGTCATTAGCATCACAACTGTAGACTCTAGGCTATATAGCCAGTTACTAAAACACTGTTTTCCCTATTGATTGATTCCCTAATATTCACTAGTGATGTTTCCCACAAGTGAATCTGACTTTGATCAGTCATTCATCTGGATATGACTGTAATTTCTGATACTTCCAGCTGCACTTAAAGGCCACATTAGCATGAATATAAACCTAAAATATGAACTTGAAAATACACCAGGGCAGTTAAACAAATGGGAAAAACATCACGAAGGCTCCAGACGTTGTAGGCGGAGCCTAAAGTCCTCTCCTGCACCCATTGGCCAGTCAGGAAAATGATGTTTACTCTTTCTGATTACTTTTATGATGAGATACTTTCTTCCAATCATGGTTTTGAAATCCAAACACACTCCATAATCTCTCTGCTAAAGGATTCTCTCTTTATCATTCCTTATTCTTCTTATTCTCTCATTCTCTCTCCCTCCCTCTCTCTCTCTCTCTCTCTCTCTCTTACTCTCCCTCCCTCCCTCTCTCTGTCTCATGAATACCATCGCTCAGGCAGCGAGCTGTTGCAGGCACTTTTGTTGCAGGCCCGTTGTGCTGAAAGACTCGCTGCCTTCTATTGCCTGATTGTTCATTTCATGCTTCATATATCCCACTCGCCATTTGTCAGTCGACCGTTAGCGCACCTGCTTTTTCTCTTTAACCCCTTCCTTTACAAACCATAACAAATCAAACCCACATTTGTTTCAGCTCATGGCTGACAGCTCACTGCCAGTGCTTCTGTTTCAATTAGAGCAGTGATTGTAGGCGCTTTACGAGCGAGACTTGATACGGCCTCTGCCGCCGCGCTGGGAATAGGTTTTAGTTTGTGTTTGATCTCCAATAATGGGACGGCTTGTTTGGTGAAGGGGGAATTCTGCTCAGACACAAATGGAAAACGGGTTCACGCGTGCCGGTGTGTTTATGAACTGGTCACAGCCGTAACTGTACAGAGTTTTTTTTTTCTGACGACAGGGTTCAACTAAAAGTATTTTTTCTGGTGTGTGTAGTTTTAGATTTGTAAAGCTCCCTGTCTTTATTTGTCGCTGTCAGAAATGGGCATCGCTTTTAACTGTGTATTTTTTATAAGGAAAACATTAGAATAAAATACCTTTTTATAGTTAGCATTACATGTATGCATAAGTATGTATGTGTGCATATATGCACATGCACACATATAAATACATACATACATATACATGTGCTTGTGTGCGAGTGTGAATTTTACACACAATTTATGCATGTTAACCATCTAGTTAAAGGTACATTCAGTAATGCAGCAACAGTTTGCCACAATAATGTTCAACACGTCACCAGGCCTTAAACCACATTTTAAGGCATTAAACCACATTCATATAGTAATCAAATATACATTGACATCACTGTAACTCCTTCAGAGGGTTCTAGTTGTTGTTTTAGTTGATTTCTGTATGGTTCCGTTGTGTAAGTGACGTCATAAGAATCTGTGCGGTCCTATAAAGGCATTGATGTTGTCCTGCAAAGTGTTTTGAGTTGACAAACTTAAGCACACACACTCACATGTGCATATACCCAAACACTGCCTTTATTTCTCATGCCAGTGTCCTTCATACGACGCCGCAGCCTTTCTCAGCTCTAAATTGCCCTTCATGCTGTGTTGCATTTGTGAGCAGTGTGCCAAGCACTAAGTAAATGTGTTTTCCAATCTACCCCCTCCTCTTTCTCCGCTCCCATCTCTCCATTTTCTCTTTTCAGGATCCTTTACCTGCCTGTTTCTGTGGAATATTGTCTCTCTCCTCCTCCTGTTGTCATCTTCACACTCTGTTGTTTCGGCTGCAGTGGATAGATAGCTTCACTCTCACACACACAAACACACACTGTTTGTCCAATCACGTTTGTCAAAGCATGACCTGTATGTAGAAAATTATATTGTTGTTGCTTGCAGCAGAAGGAGAGAGTTTACAAGACTCAACAATAAGATTTTTTTCTGCTTTCCAAGCAAATGTTGTACAGGAGTGTGTATTCGTCTTAATTTTCACTGAGCCCATCGCAAGAAACACAGCTTTATATTTTTATTTGTCAAAGAAGATATTTTTTCACATTTGGTACCGCAAAATGTTTTGCGAATGTATTACTTTTTTGTTTGCAATTGTGCTTTAATATCAGACAGCTGTGACATCTGTGACGGCTCCAAACTCTGGCAAACACCGTTTCTGCTCTTCATTTTCAACACACAGCAAATCGACGCTTTCAAAAGTACGACAAACGACATTTGTGAGTTTCACAATTCTCATTGGATAAGTGTTGCTTGTATGAACTGTCACAGATTTTTATTGTTGAGCCCTAGTCTACAAATTACAAAACACAATCAGTTAAAGTCAGTTTAACATCCTGTCAAGACCTGAAAAAGAGTTCTGCAGTATATATGTATGAGTTTATGCATTTGGCTGCAGCTTTTATTCAAAGCGTATTGCATTCATGATATACAGTGTGTGTGTGTGTGTGTGTGTGTGTGTGTTTGCTGGGCACCAAACCCACAGTTTTTGCATTGCTAACACAATGTTCTACCATTTGAGCTACACACTATTGATTTTTGTAAAAGTTTTTGGTGTAGTTTTATAAAATTCTATGCTATGATATTTAAATTCACTCACGTTTTTGTTTTTTGAGTGCAAAGTGCAAAGTTAATTAATAGTTATGACACAGGCGTATTCTCAGCACATTTGATCCGCAGCCTATGACAAAAAAAGAAACCGAAGAAAATAATATTTGTAAAGACATTGCTCTTGAGAACATTTGTTATAAGCCATTAGACAGAATGCAGCATTTAATTTGTTGACTGCCCCCAGTTGCTTTCACATGGAAATGAAGATTGAGAAACAGTTGCCACCGTCGAACACACACACACACACATACACATACAAATTGCACTATATCATGCACAACGAGTGCTGTTAAAAGGGAACTTCATTATGTATGAAAAACAGTTTCTCTTTCAGTTCTCCTCCGTTGCTTATGGGGGCCGTTGGAATGGAAAATCCCTGATGACCAGGTACGGAATCTTCTACCAGAAAAGTGCCATTATCCAGATGGTGCCATTAACAATTAGGCTCCAACGTTTTCTCTTTTATAATTGACTCCATAGACTATTAGGCAGGTTGGCATCGGGTCGGGTCTGCTTGAAACTTGTCCAGATGTTGTGCGCAGACAGGGGTGACTGGAGAGGAGATTTTCAGAGGGAGCGAGGGGGAGCTCGTGGCTGGGGCGTACAGATGGACAGTGGCGGTGGGTGGTGGTTGGAAGTCAGACTCGATTAGATCAATGTCTCTATCAGTCCATCTGCACCACACGCTCTGTTTCTTACTGGAACAGATGTAAAAGTGCCCATTCGTTCAGGATGCTGACGGTTCGACCCTTTGACTTATAAAACTTACGGTACAATTACACTTCCATGCGCTGTGTGTCAGAGTTTTCTATAGGACCCAAACATAGACATAATAAACAAACATTGTGCATATTTAAAGGTAGGCTAGCAGTTTCAGAGAGGCTAGCAACAACAACCTAGTTTTGAAAGCATTAGACCACGCCCTTTATTTACAGTAATCTACAAAGCCACGCCTCCGACACATGAACACACACACACTGTTTGAAAGCCATGTAGAACCGAGTGCAGTGATTGGACAAACCTTTTGGAATCTGTTGTGTATAAATATATTTACAACACTTGTAAATATGTGAGAGACTTTTAAGCAGCAAAACAAAGAAGATTTCTGATAAAGATCTGCCTTTAATGTCTGATGTTGGTGAAACTTTATCACAGCAAAACATTCATTAATGTTTAACCTTAAAAGTTGTGACATGATGTAAATGTTAATTTCTGTGATGAATAATTTCTGTGATCATTGCAGTGATACCTGTAGGATGTTTTGTCATTGGCTGGTTTTCTTGGGAAGTGTAAACACTGTGGTTTCATCAGTCAACGTTGGATCAATGTTGTGTGATAAACGTGTAAGTTTGGGACGGGGCTTGTTGTTGTGGCACAGAAATGACACCCTTAACTTTTAATTAAACAAACTTGTGTTGATGAGTCTTTTACTCATTCATTAAATAAACTATTTTGAACATCATTTTTTTATAAATCTGACACTTCACACTCTTTGGTGTGTTTGTGTTTTGCATGCAGCCACCAGCTGTAGCGCCACAGATAGATTGTGTTTTTATTGTTATTGTATTACTTCACAAAACCTGGTCTTTTTATCTCATCACAGTCAATTCAGACGAATTTCTCTTGCAGTGGTGCTGTAGATTCAGCAAGCGGCAAAGCAGGAAACACTTATGCCATTTTATTGCTTGCTTTGTACACAGAGAAAGAGCTGCGGCAGCGATCGAAGAGAAACTCTTACTTAGATGTGATGTTCCATCTGTATTCCATGGGTTTGTTTGGGATTTCCTGGAAAAAAACTGGTTATTTGTTTGTTTTCGTTTATGTGTGATTCTCATAAAATTGTACAATTGTTCTCTCAAAGGGAAACAAAGTTTCATTTGAAGGGCATTAAGTCTTATCCAATACTTCACCTTGTAAACAACACAGAGGTCTTTTGTGGCTATCACTATCAGGCTGTCTGTCTTCCCAGAAGCTGGGGATTTTGCTAAAAGGTTCAGCTTTCTCCCGCGTTGCGTGTCCCTCAGATCAGAATCAGCAGCGTCTTTATAGCACCAAAGAAGGCAAATGATATTGATTATTCAATAGGCCGGCCAGGCAGAGTGCCTTCTGCCTTCTGCATCCATTCACTATTAGTACACAAATCAATGGACCAGCCGAGTCTTTGGTTAGACTCTGCATAACATTCCCTCACCCTCAGAAACCGCCTCAGCGCGAGCGTATTAGCAAAACGTGAAAATGCTGTGAAGCAGATGTTGAACAGAAAGCTCTGATGTTTTAGATACTTATGATATCTTCTCATGAAAACGTGTTGATTGGTTCATAACACAGTCAAAGCAGAGCAACTTATGTTTCATAGATCACATTCATGTCTGAAATCCAGGGCCCGTGACGGCGTGGATCGCTCGTGCCGCCCGTCCGCCGAGGTGATGAAGACTCTGGCCCGAGGATGCAGAAGACAGGCCTTTTAATCTGGGACAGAGGAACACTCCAGGTGATGGATGATCAGGGGAAATGCGGGCTGGAGTTCTACCTGAGATGGATCAGTGACTCCAGGCTCAATCCATTTCCATCTCTGCTCTTCGTCGCTCTCACTGTCAGTCACTTAATCAGGTCAGAATTACGCGTCAGTCCAGGTGGAGTCACGGAGGATGGAGGCCTCATTTATTACACTTCTCTGTGCTATAAGCATATGGTATGTTTGATGCACTTGTGGGGGATGTTTTTCATTAGAGCAGCTGTTGTGAGCATGACCGAGCTGTCATGTGTCTTTGACCTTGACTTGTATTAGAAGTTAAATTCACTGTGCAGGAGGCTGTGGATCTGAAATGTCTTTCTTATGAGTGTTACACAGTTAAATTGTTCCAGGTTATGTGGTACCTTTTAAATGTAGATCATAGTGCCAGAGTAATGTTGCTAGAACCTTTTGTGTATATGTGTGTGTATATAGTCACTC
This sequence comes from Yasuhikotakia modesta, assembly GCA_036877545.1. NCBI lineage: Eukaryota > Metazoa > Chordata > Actinopteri > Cypriniformes > Botiidae > Yasuhikotakia > Yasuhikotakia modesta. The sequence goes on from JBAJNP010000320.1 coordinate 92,332, forward strand.
CAAAATATTTTCAGTCTGAAAATGTTCACTTTTAAATTCGGGCTAATCCGGCCCATCAGGTACAATTATCGCTTATAATCTCAACACAGCTAAATATTTGCAGATTAAATGCCTAATTAATTGACCTGGTGGATATTTCAGGCTGTCACTAGTGAAACGTTCGCATTTCCTGCGACGGGTGGCAGCTGTTGCGATGGCACTCATGGCATGTGACTGCAGAGTTGTCAGTGTGCGTCTGTGGAGAGGTTTTCCCTCAAGGTCTGTGGAGGTGTTGCTGCCGGCGTAACTCTGGGTTCTTGTTCTGCTATCGGTGAGTGAGATGGAATGAAATGAGCCCCTGTTCACGCTAATCAACAGGCTAATCAGTAGCGGCCTCAAGTGTCCTATTGTCAGTCAGAAATTGGCCAAAGTCAAGAGGGATTTTCCTGTTGAATCTTTTCTGTATGCATGAGGCATCCACTCCAAATCAAAAACTCTTTTAATCTGTCTGAATTATTTGATGGTCTGTCTGGAAATTGTCTGTTTTTCAAACTAACGTTCTGTCAGTCTCTTCAGTTCAAACGAGGTTCTTGCCACTATGGGAACCCTGAGCTTTTGTGAGTTTGTTTCATCAGCGCTGTAAACGTGCCGTGAAGAGGCCGGTCTTTGCTTGAGGTCACGCCAGGAACCGGTAAAGACTTTGTTGTTTTCATGTATGAATAGATTGTGGATTGTGTTGAACACAGAATTACAGCATCTGAGATTGTTTCCATGTATAATTAGATGTGGTAGGTGATGAAAGACATTGTTTGTTACGCTGGTTAAAAGTCTCTTCACATCATGATAGCAATCACAGAGTGAAGTGTCTAAATATGTTTACATGTATTTATATAAATGTACAGGACTGTAGAAGTTTGTCCAATCGTTGCACTGTTGGAGGAAGCGAGGCTATGGTGATGCCATGGGTGAACGGAGGTCGGGATTTAATGCTTTCAAAGCTAAGTTGCTGTTGCTAGCCTCTCTGAAATTGCCTACCCTACATTTAAGAGTGTTGCGGTGTGTTTGTGCCCCCACCACAGTGACAGCTGTGTACAGCTTTGCCTTCACGCAAATTATCGTGAGATCAACACATTGTCAGCTTGTCTACGCTCTGTGTACTTTCCACCTAAGTGAGTTTTCTCGTTTAAAATGTTCATCTCTCACATAGCGTTAGCCATGGCTCCGGCTGCGCAGATTCACAGCGCCGATTCCTAAACCTTAATCATATGCGCGACAGGGGAGGAAGAACAGATTCGGGCCAGAATATCACTTTACCCTGATGGAATGGTTTGAAGGAGGCCAGTAAAATTCATTGGTGTCCGCGTCCAGACAGAAGCCTATCCACCGGGCACTCAGGGTAGCAAAGCCATTTCCAATAATGTTGTTTTCTTTTTTGGCAACAACAATTGTAGTTAAAGCCAGTGGCTTCAGTGTGCTGCCATTTCTCATTCTCTATCCGTTCGTCCGCACAGGGCCCGCTGGAAATTCCTGTCTGCCCTCACAGTGGTTTTGTTAGACACATCAGATGTTTGTGTAATGGGATTCATACAGTACACAGCCATGGGCCTGGAACACAGTTCCTCTGCTTCAGATACAATCTCATGTCTGATTGTTGCTGTTTTTTTCCATGGGTAAATCTTTTTCTTTCCTTCCTTCCTTCCTTCCTTCCTTCCTTCCTTTCTTCTTTCTTTAATTCTATCTTTCTTTCTTTCTCTTTCTATTATTCTTTCTCTCTTTCTGTCTCTCTTTGGTATTCTCTCTCCTTTCTCTGAAAGTAGTTCTCTCTTCTCTGTCTATCCATCCATCCATCCATCCCTCAATCTCTAACTAATTTACATGGTAAACGAATGTTGTCATGGAAACGTGACGTGTTGCGGTGTGTTGTGTAGTAAGAAGTGTGTATGGTTGTTTCTTCGGCCGAACTTTATGAGTTTTCTCAGCTGACCTTCTAACTCCTCACCGCTGCTGAAAGTAGTTCTTCTATCTTTATCTGCTCTTTGTCTCATCCTCTCCCTCATGTTCCCTTTTTCTAATCTCTCTCCCATTCTCTCGTCCGCACCGAGACTGTGTGTGCGCGTGATTTATCAGTGATTTCTCTCTCTCTCTTTCTCTCTCTCTCTCTCTCTCTCTCTCTCTCTCTCGACAGGTAGAGCTGCTGGGATGTATTTTAATTACAGATTTAGTCAGAAGTAATTAAGCTTTTATATCAGAAGGGACAGCTCAATACTCCCCTCTATTCTATACAACAATAGATCAGTGCGTGCACACACACACACACACACACACACACACACACACACACACACACACACACACACACACACTGAAGACTACACATACAGTTCAGACACAAACCTGCAAGGCTGTTTAGCTTTCTTTGGACATTTATCTCCAGTCTGGCAAATGTTTTACCTCCTTCAGTTTCTGCAGCTCCCTGGAACTAAATCCTTTTTTTGATTCCCATAAACTTTTTCAAGGACAGAGTCTCAGAGGCGGGGCAGGTGATGTACCAGGAAAATATAAGTAAACACAGTTTGATATATTGTTCATTTTTAGAATATATTTACATAAAACAAACAGATTAAAACGTTTTGTTGTTAAAGAGACAGTAGTGAGAGACCAGGGCGTCATACATCTGTTTGTTTGGTCACTTAGTGAAATAAGAAATGGTCAGAAATAATAAAATGTTCTTTAATAGTTCTTAGTGCTTTGTGTAGCTGTAGTTTCTGTCAGTGCAGCAATCTGGGGGTGCATGTGTATATATATATGTGTATGTATGTGTGTATGTATGTGTGTGTGTCTCTCCAGTTGGATTTGTGCAGGATTTGTCTGGAGTCTTTTTTTAACACTAAGTGGTGAATCTGTATGGATCCTCTGTTTTAACACAGTGGGATTGTAGCTCGTCCCCTGCAGACACTGTCCGCTATATGAGCTGCTTCTCATTGAGTTGGAAAGGGAAGGCTTACGGAACGCCAGGCCGTTACCCGGCACAGCGGCAGTAACGCGCCGCCCCTCGCTGAGTGACAGATCTCCAGTGAATGCGCTCTTGTTACGCAGCGATTGTGAAGTGTGTGTGCTTGTGTGCCTTATTATGGGGCTGAGATGCGGGGGAGTCCATAAGCTTGTTAAAGATAGGTAGGTGTGTGTGTGTGTGTGTGTGTGTGTGCGCATGTGCGTGTGCGCATGTGCGTGTGCGCATATGTGTGTGCGCATGTGTGTGTGTGCGTGTGTGTGTGCATGTGTGTGACACAGATGGAATGACTTCTCTGGGATTACAGTGTGGCTGGGGGAGCAGAGAGGTGGTAATTGCATTTTAATTACAGTGTTGATGGTTTTGTGTTGCAGCAGATGGAAGCTTCCTTATAGATACACACAAAATAAATCAGTGTGCTGCAGCCCTCCCCTTCACCTCCACTGCACTGTTCTGTCTCTGGAGTTTTAACTCACATTTTTCTATTATTTTGTTTGCATATATGCAGCATGTGTGTTAGGGGTGTCGCAAAATACTGATATTAACAATAACCCTGAATATGATGTTGTGTTAATACTATAGATGTTGATAAAGTGAAGGGTTCAGGGCAGTGTTTTGGTGACGCTCCAGCGCACTAGGTGGTGCCCTTGCACCCAGTTAACATGTTTTAACAAGAGCCACAAACTCTTACACAAACTCTCACTCTCTCTCTCACGCTGGCTCCCTGCATTTATTTGTTTTAAGTTTTGAGTGATTCAGTGACCAACAAGTGGAAACACAAAATAAATGAAATTAAAGATGATAGCTTTATTGTTTATTTTATATATAATTGGAAAATATTATTAAAACCATAATTTTTGTGTCCTTGATAATCACATAGTAAATATATATCTGACACCATGGCAACCCCAAATGCATTTAATCTGTTGATATTTTTCTCTGTCTAATTCCATCTCTGTTTCTCTCTCTTCCAGTGATTTCTTTGCCACCAGCATGCTTAAAAATCCCTCTTGAACTCTATTTGCCACAAGGTTAATGTTAAACTCCAAAGGCGACAAGTATCGGTGAATCACGCAGCGTATATGAGCGCGTTCATTCACGAATTTAAAACACAGATAAAAGACGCTGAAGACTTGTGTTTTGAATTCACCCCCTGGACGTATTTCAAGGTGTTTCGCTTTGTTTCTGCTGTCAGAAGATTCCTGGAGAGACTGTCTGCGTAATTAACACAACGTGAGATCGCTGAAAATAAAAAGTCTTGCGAAAGCATTCAGACCTTTAACCACTCTTTGATTTTAACAGAAATACAAATCTTTCATTGGAATTTGCTTCTGATATTTTCCCTGTAGGCTCTGAAGCTCTGAATTACTTACTTTAAAGGAACAGTTTACCCAAAAATGAAACTCCTTTCATCATTTACTCGCCCTCTCGTCATTTCAAACGTTCTTTCCTTCGTGAAACACAAAGAGAGATTTTGAGGACTGACTGAAGTTATGGTTGCTCTTTTTTTGTACAACAGGGGTAGATAGTGGCCAGAGGCAACAAACACCGAAACTGACACCATAGATGTACCATTAAAGGAAAGGGTGATATTTTTTCCAGAAACTGTTTTCTGTTTTACTGGTTGAAAGTCTCTTTACATCAGTGGTCTAAATATATATATATATATATATTTACACAGAAAATGTCTGTCCAATGTTCTAAGTTGTAGAAGGCGTGGCTTTGGAGAGCAATTTGAAGACGGGGCGCGTCTTATTTTAAAGCTAAGTCTTTATTTACAGCCTTTCCAATCTATTGTTTCCAGGTTTTGTAAAGCTGTTTATATGCTACAGTGTTTTTTTAGGTGTGACCGCATGTAACACACACCTGCACTGTAGTTGCTGTGTCCAGTTTACTAGCCCAGTTTACTAGAGTCGTGTGTTTTGATAGCGTCACAGTGTTCAGACTTTTCAGGGAAATTAGGTTGCAATTACTTACGTCTGTCTCTTTCTATTAAGGTGAGATAGGAGAAAATATTTTAATGTATTTCACAGGGGACAATATTTATATGGTGATTATGAATCCTGCATTAGGGCAGTTGCTTCCTCGTAAAATACTGCGGCACAGAGATGGAATGTTTATGCAATCAGAATATTTAATACATTTTTGCTCTGTTTATTTGTCCATTTTAATGTCTTAAGACAAAAAAAATACTGAAGAATGTTGCATTTCAATATAGGATTTGTAATTTAAGTGGATTGAGAGAGAGAGTTCTGAACGCATTCGCAAGGAAATGTATCAGGCAGATCTAATTAAATTTGTCTTCAACCGAAAGCTCGTTCGTACGTTTTCTTGCGGCGTTTTTGTTTTGGCAGTCAGTGACGCACTGTTTTGGCAAATTTTTGTTCCGATGCCTCCTTTATTCTTTATAATCATCTGTCTACATTGCATTAGTCTCTGCAAAATCCACATTGATGTGAAAATTTCATTAAAGTTTGACTGGAACTAAACTAACAATTTCTTCCAGCCCTTATGCCAGTCAGGGTTCAAAGTTAAAAGAGAGGACAGTTAACTTTCTCTGACGGTTGGATGCAGTCGTGACTCGTGGCAGGTCTGGCCTCGGGGGCCAGGATTCAGACCCTGGCTCAAGATTTCAGAGACCAGATCACCTGTGGATTTTCTCTGCTCTTTGCTAACTGTCTATTGAAGATAAGCTGTGTGTGATAAGATGTATGCAGTAGAAGCTCAGAGCCATAGCTGTGAGGGAAATGTGGCTGTGTATCACAGGAAGCAGCGGCTGCTGGTAAGCTGATAGTAACAGAATAGCTTTATAATAAAGAGAGGAGAAAATTTCACCCTAATGTCTGTACATACACCACACATTACACACACATGCACACACATACGCCACACACACACCACACACCCCCACACACACATGCACACATACACCACGCATTCACCACACACACACACACATACACCACACACACAGAGGAGGGGAGGTGGTAAATCTACATGTTTTCCACCAACACGTTTTTTTCATCTGGTGAAAGAAAAGGTCAGTTTAATCTTAACACTGCCTTATCAGCCTCTCTTTGCAGTTAACAGAGATTTTTAAACCGGCTAACTAATTCTCACCTCCCAATTAATATTTCCAAAACACATTCCTACGCGGGTGAAGATAGACGCAGCCGTGTGTGGCGATAGGTTTCCTGAGCTTAATGGCATTTGCGTGCGGGTCATTTTAATAAATTCATCAATTACAACAGAGTTCATTTTAGTCTAGCCGCGAGCCACAGCAGCTACGACCGTGTTTTCAAGAGCATTACAGTTGCTACGCTTTTTACAGGCTGCAAAGCCAGCAGGGTAATTTGCTGAGAAATTACCTGTGTTGCCTGTAATGTAAGCCAGCCTGTGCAATTTTAAAACACGGCGGCGCAAACGCGCTCCTGTCTTCTGATTGTGAGGCATAAGATGGCTTTGTAACTCAACATTTGTCTTTACAATGGAAACATACAGCACTGAGAATGTTTTTATAGTCTTTTTTTGTTTCTGTGCCCTTTTGGGTGTCTTTAAACAATCTGCCTCTTGTTTGTTCAGAAATGTCTTAAATTATTAGCTTTCTAACCTTGACCAGATGTTTGTTTTTGGTTTAATCCCCTATGTGAATTCCCAGCCTTACAGAAAGACACATGAATTTCACATGCGCAGAAGCACAAGTTCACATTTTCATGAACTCATTTGGGAAACCCATGGAATCGCATGTGAAACTCTTCTCTCTGAGGGGAACGTTGTTATTATTTGGACAGAGTTTTTAGTTTTAACAGGAAAAGGAAGTGATTGTGCTCATTTAGGCTGTAAAGTGACACCACCTCTCTGGTGTGTCAGTAATTGATTGAAGTGATTGTGATTGAATGAGGTCCCATGACTAAACAACCAATTAGTGTTTGGGAATGAAATCTGTGGGTTAATGGAATTGTTACAGTTTTATTTGATTCTCGGTCGTGTCTGTTTGCAATGTTCAGATGAGGTCTTCGTGTAAAACAGGTCATTGTTTGTGTAATGGGTTGCCAAGTTGGGTGTGTGTTTAGTGGGATTACGGGCGATTTCTCTGGCAACACAAAGCTCAGCATAATCTCCTTATCATCACATGAATTCCCAATAATCCTGTTATGACAGCGAACACTCTGTTGATCACAGAGCCGCATCACTGGCTAAAAAGCCTTTGATTCCTGCCACTGACTCGGTTAAAGATGTGGCATCGGAAGGCTGCTCATGTAAAACAGATTTTTAACATTTTCCACAGGAAATGCGGCGGGTGTTTGTTCATGCAAAACTCGCATGGAATCGCTGCATTGGTGTCGTGGCCGCTTGCCAAAGCGTTGCTGTGCAATTGTTAGCATTCTTCATTCTAAGCACGTTGCTATGGGGTTGCTATAGTTTTCTGGGTGGTGTTTAGAATGTTACTATGGTGTTGCAACTGGTTGCCAGAACGGTCCAATGCAGTTGTTGATGCGTTCTTGGCGCTAAGCATGTTGCCATGGGGTTGCTACGGAGTTCTGTGTGATGTTTAGAATACGGTGGTGGCAGGTTCCCAAGACATTGTAGTGCAGTTGTCTGATTCTAAGCACGTTGTTGAGTGGTTGCTAAGGTGTTCAGGGTGGTATTTAGCATGTTGTTAGGTGGATTCCAGATGTGTATTTACTGGCACAGATCAAAAGAGAGCATCCTGAAATCCCTGTGACATCGTAACCCTAGATATTGTTTTGCTTGTTTTTATTCTTTACCAGGTAAAAAATGTGTGGAAAAAGCAATAGCATCTCTTCCCAACAAACTGCACAATACAGAAGCATCATTCATGACTGTAACACAAACAGCAGCAGGAGTTTAATACCTAAGGTTTGGGGTTTGTTTAAACACAGCACTACTTGGGCAATAAAAGTAATGATACTTTAGCAAGCATTGCTAAGATGCAGTTTAATTAAACAGTTTTTAAAAACACTGAATTGGTGATCTGCACTAATGAATGATGGTCAGAGGTATAATGATGAAGTTCAAAGATCTGCTCAACACAAACGCTCTGCTAAGATCTGCTAATGAGAGGCACTGGATTTAGGAGGTAGACACATGCTGCTTTAATGATAGATCAGGCCAGATCAGTTTAGCCAGAAAGGCCAGATCAGTTTAGGCATGAACGTGTTTTGGAAAGTAGCAACGCCACCCGTAACCTCTGCACCACCTGTGGTTGTAGCTCCGCAGGTTCTCCACACTGGACGGTTCTGCTCTTTACCCTCCATCGGTCAGAGGTTTTCCGTCGGAGGTTGAGCAGCAAGGCTTGGAAGCGTCTCACACGGGAAGAGCAACACCGACACACTCCTGAAGGAATTGTGGGTTGTTCTGTAAATGTTCATTTAGGACTGAGATGTTTCAGACTTCTGTTCTCACAGATTTTACAGTGAGAGCTGAGCTTTTCTCGTCTCACTCACTTTCACTCTGTCTGTGATCTGCCAACATTTGTTCGTAATGAGATTCCTACAGGACAGGAATTCCAGTGAGAAACCAATGTCTGACTAAACGCTGCTGGCTTTCTCTGCAGCCCACATCCGTGGAGATATGAGCATGGAGAAGAAAGAGAGGACAGGAAACACACACACACAAACACAGCTGTAAAATTTCTGCTTCTCTCTGTTGTTCTTTCCTTTAGTTTACAGTATTTTGTTATTCCTTTTGTTTAATGTACCTCATGTGTACATTAAATTGTATACAGTACTCCACAGTTCTGTGCACCAGCCAGAAAACATTAATAACAGCCAATTAAAACACTCCGAAAATCCCTCCATTCCATGTGATTCCAAGATAAATTTCCGTGTCACACAGCTCTGCCCGTAATCCTGCACACCATGTTTATATTTGATTCATTAGGTAAAAGATCTCGCCATCTAAATCCATATAAATCCTTTGCGTTTGTGTGTTTAATTTATGACATTTATTATATATGAATGCATAACGTTGTGGTTGTCAAATATGACAGGTCTGGTTGGTGTGTGTTTCTGTGTGTGTGCTTGTGTTTCTGTTTAGCCATTTTTAAACACTATATACATGATATATCTTGTTTTTATTTTTTGCACAAAGGGTAACGCTGTAAAACATCTTTATACTGGTATGAAAACGACGAAGTCTAAGAGATGTCTTTGCTAATGCTGTATAGTCAATCAAACGTGAGTGTGTGTGCTTGTGTGTGTGTGTTCTCCACAGGAGGACAGCCCAGTCGTCACATGAAAAATTCTCCCCCCTTCCCTCTCTCTCTGTCTTTCTGTGACGCACAGGTGCGTGTCACCCTGAACGAACATGTTTAATTTCCTGTCAGCACGAGGCGTCTTTATTCGTTCTGTTAAAGCACAACGCAGACACAGAACCTCGTCAGACATTTTCATCTTGCGATTTCCCCGGGGCCTGTTTCTCTTCTCTGTCTCCTCCCTCCATCATATGGATTCATTAGCGTGAGATTTTGAGTTTTAAACCCTCCTCCTCGTCTCCGTTTTTTTTTCTCTGCCTTGAAGGAAAATCTCCTGAGTTGGTGACTGGCTGTATTGAATCAGACAGAGTTTAATCTTTACTATTGAACTAACTTGTTTAACCAACCCTGCCTGGAAACTCATGGAAACAGTGAACATGGTGTTCACTGTTCTGCAACGTTTAGCACATGTAATATACTGTCATTTCTTGAAGAATTACACTATTTAACCACCTTACAATAGTGTAAATATCATTATCATATTATATAACCAAATGTCAAAGCAATCTGTGAACACTACTAGATTAGTTTTGAGCACTAGAAATAGTTCTTAGGGCTGCTTTCACGGTTCTTAACTATTTTAATTATTTTTATTTTAGGATTTATCATGTTGAAACCAAAGTGTCAAAATCCTAATATTGTCTATTGTAGGTTTCTGTGGCTCTTGTGGTGAATGTTGTGCTGTGACATTTATACATTATTTATAGTTCAGATGTCCTTTCTGGGGTTACTGTAGGTACAGTATGTGCACGGCTAGTGTTCCTGTAGCTCCTGTTAGCAGCGCAAGGGTGGTGGGTTCGATTTTCAGGGAACACAAACATAATGATTAAGCGTGTAGCTTTAATGCACTGGAAGTCATTTTGGATAGGAGTGTTGGACAAATGCATGTGTACTAGTTAAATGTATTAACACGTTCACACTATTACGTAACTCAGAGGTTATTGTTTGTTTTTAATGGATGAGGTTGGATTGGGAATTTTGAGGATATAAAGGGAAAAGGTGCCAGTTTTGAGAGGAACATCAGTTTTATTTCTCATAGATGGAATATTTAACTCTTGGCTACTGTTATATTTTGATGTTTTTTTCCCATGTATTTAGTTTTTTCCTCTGTGTTGAACCGTTTTTCTTAAAGCACCTTTATAGCCATGCTGAGTGTGAAATGCGATATAAAAAAATTGAATTGAATCTCAGGACGCATTGCACATCGTTGCTGGAGAGGATTCTGGCCTCTTTAAAAAACTAAAATATTAGATGGTTGTGATTTGTGACTTAAAACCTGTGTAGAGAAGAACATTAGTTTCCATCTCCATGCAGATCTTGTGTGATGCCTGATGATTGTGTTACTCGGTACGGAGGCAGTGAGTGAGTAACATATGCTGCGGACGTTCTGTAAAATTGCACTAGATCAGTTTTGTTTTGTCACATTGTTGTGTGTGTGTGTGTGTGTGTGTGTGTGAGTGAGAGTACTTGTAGGTGAAAGTGAGAGGTGTGTATGTGAAAGAGGGTGTGAAGTGTGTGTGTGTGTTCTCGCCCGGGGAGATGGCACTGTTTTGTGTGCATATTGAGGCGCGATGTTCCCATATGATGATTTATTACTTCTTTTAGAGTTCCTGCCTGGCATTTAGTGGAGTCATATTGAAACCCACACACCGCCAGAACAAGCTCTGACAGTTAGATCTGCTGGGCCACATGCAGAGATTGTGTGTGTGTGTGTGTGTGTGTGTGTGAGAGAGAGAGAGAGAGAGAGAGAGTATTAATTATAGTAGTTCTGGGACTGCTGGACCCAATAGTTATGATACACCAAGTTCTGCCCTCTCATGACACAAAGTTTCATCTGTAATGTTCTCAAATCCTGAAGTAACACACACAGATTTCAGTTCCACCTTTCCATGAGGGTCCTCTCTCTCTCTCTCTCCTTTTTATTTTCTTAGCTTCTCTATCTCTCTTTCTCTCTCTCTGTCTCAGAGGGAAACAGGCAGTAGATAATAGGTATGAAGAAAGATCCTGGCTGCGGTGTTTTGTACTCGCAGTGCAGTCGTCCATAGCAGGAGCATCGGAGGTCAGAGTCAATTTCAAAAGGAGCATTCGCTCTGTATCTACCACAGCTTCACTCCTGATCATAAAGCGTCTCTGTTAATGTGCGTGGCCAGATTTTATCCACAAACTCCCGCTTTACCATCGTGATCCCCAGTGGGAAATAAAGATGCTTTAGGTTCAGCCCATCACGCTGGCTGGAGATTACTGTCAGGACTTCACACACTAGTGTGGTCACTGAGACCACCAGCCACAAGACAAACATGATCTCAGAGTCTAGACCTCCAAAAAGTTCTGAACTGTTATTGTTGCTCATAGCTACCGTGAGGGATTACAAACCCTTGTTTATAAGTACTTCAGTTTGGCAGTTTACTTTTTACTTTTTGTTTTACGTTTATATTTTATTTATCCTTTTTGTTAGAGAGCAGAAATATGTTTTTGACATGATGTTTGTAGTCGCACATCTCACATCAACACAAGACATAAACAAACTTTGTGAAGATGTAATCTTAGTATCTTAAATATTGACAGTGTGACATTATAGTGAATTTAATGATTGAAATCAATCTTTGATGCTTATAATCTCATTAGATTTCAACAGCGTCACAGAGGTCCTTCTTCAGCCAACATCTAAACACACAGCAACCATTAAAAACACCCTTGAAAATATACAGCAACAACTTGGCAACCGCATAACATTGTCCTGGCGACCACTTGCAGTAGCCTAACATTATACGAGGGACTTTTGTAAGGGCATGCACCACACGTTTCCTTCATAAACATGACAAATCTAGTGGGGTGTGTTTGTTTATTCCCACACACTGTTGGTGTATTAGAGAGGTTGAACTGTTTCCTTTGCTGCTAACTTGTGTGTGTGTTTGTGTGTGTGTGAGGCTTCGCAGGTCTTTGTGTCCCCTCTGTCATCTTTCCCATCATGCTTTGCCCTGCCCTCACCTTGTCTTCATGTGTGTTTAGATTGGCAGTGACAGCTGTCTCACTCCGCTGCGTGCCGACAGACACAACTGTCTCACTTCCCAGCAGCCCTGAGGTCCAACGAGTGCAGCTTCGTTCTGTATCTCTGGAGGAAGTGAGGTCACTAAACACGTTTATCCATTAAGCCTCTAGATTTCATGTGTCTTTAATGGACTAAAAGAAATTATTCATTTAAAAATAATTATAACCTCATTGTAAACCTTTATGTCCCAGCGCTTGTATTCCTGTATCTTAGCAGGTAGAGCGTTGAATGCTGTAAGTCGTGGCTGTCAGGTGCATTAATGTAAATGTTAAACATGTATGTGACAGATTTAATGGTGGTATAAAGCAGTTATAGTTTAAATAGTCACAAATAAGACCTGACAGTGATGGTTTCAGAGCAAATGATGTTGTATGTTTAATGCTGTTTCTGACACGCAGCTATCATGTGGCTTTGAAGATGAATATATATACAGGTATATACATATATAATTGCACGGTTTGTAGATTTTGATGGTTCTGTTCTGTTGTGTGATGCTATTTACAGGTTGACCCTTATTTTAAAAGCCTCTGTTTACATTTACATTCTGTTTGCCCCTTTAATTACGAAAGTATTTAGGAGAGCTGGACAGACAGAGAGATGGAGACGTCTGTGTGTGTTTGTAAGGCTGAAGTAAGGTGGAGCGTGTGTGGATGGAGAATTGCTTTTGTTAATTGATGTGAATGAAATTGACACCCCGGTCAACACTCTCCAGTGTTACTCCCATCTGCCACACACCAGCCAATCAATGGCAGTCATTACCCACCACCAGCAACCTTGTGTAATTAAACTCTTCCCGGAGCAGTCTTTATTTTCAGCTTGATGCAATAAATGCACGCGCGGTCCCACAGCACACCTGATCTGAGATCACCGCCTTCCCCCTCATGAATTCTTCAAGGTAGTGCCTCCCACTGTTGACAGAGCCGTGCCCGGGTCAGCCCGGGTCCAAAGGAACTGGAGGTCTTCAGAGCAGGAACGTATAGCCTATTAAAATCTTGTCTTTTCCCTTAGGCATCCAGCCCGGTTTCCAGTTCCCCTCCGTCACCCAACGATAGTTCCAATCTAATGGAATCTGTACTCTCCTATAGTATTTTTTCAACCGTTTCGTGTTTAGTATAGATTGCACCGAAAAGCGTGTAGCACGCAGTACTTAAGGAAATTAGGAGGAAATTGAAACAAGTAGAGAAAGCTAAGTTGTAGACTGGCTCTTTGCCTAGCAGCTCAGCTACTGCTGTAGCCAAGAGAGTGAGATGAGCTGTCCGTGGTGCTGAAGTCATGAACTAGCCAGACGTTCTCTCTGCCCGGCCGTCTG